>WURT03118997.1:0-11829 GCA_009936505.3 Holothuria glaberrima
TTTTACATTAATTTGGGCAAAAATTTGGGGATGAAAATAGTGTTTTCTGAAGTCATAAAAAATCGGAATTTTTGACGAGTGTTCAAAAAAATCAGATTTCCGACTAAAATCGGAAAAGTGGCATCTCTGAAGATTCATGGTGGACGACAACTTGCAAAGGAGACAATCCACCCGCGTAGATGCAGCAATATATTTCACAGATACCCATTACACCCTTTGGTTCTGGGGGACAAATGGGATGCACCATCTTGACCAAGGACACAACTTGATAAAACAAGAGGGGATTGGACTTGTAATAATTGGAACACTTTTAGTGCCACACCTAAGGAGGTGGTTGTAGATGGTTTTCAAATTTTAAGTTTTTTTCTCTTTTTATTGTACTTATTTTTCATCAATATGTAAATCTATCATGCTTGTTATGTCCGTACCATCAAAGAATCCTAGGTGGCACTTGCTTTAAATACACATCTATAAACTACAGATAGTGTATATCCTGCTTGTAAATGACAAGCATTGGAATATTACAAGAGGATGTACAGTAGTACATTACCAGAGGCTTCAACAATAAATATAGGGGTGCAAATCTAAACACTAGTGATGCCACATTCAATGACAAGAATATCACATTACATTAAAAATATCAAATTTTGTATCTTACATACTGAACATTTTCCAGAATTACAGGCTTGCTCCAATACATTCATCAGCACAAAACATTGAAATGTTTTTGCTTCCCATGAGGAAAGCAAAAAACAAAGTAAATAAAACAAATAAAACAAGTTCACCATTTTGGTTTTCAGAAAATGGAAAAAGCATTTTGATGTTTTACTTTTACCATTCAAATTGGCTTCCAGTTCTGGCATGGGTTTGATCTCATGTAAAGATAGGGTGCTTCTTGAATTATGTTGATTTCCGACACCTTTGCAGTCATTATAGAAAAGGTACCAGCCATTTACCTCATAAATTTTCTTACAAGACACAATAAATGCAAAACAAATAGGTGAAAGATCACTTGAAGAGAATAAGATCAGGAGTGCAAAAATGAATGGGGATTTTATCGAAGTGGTGGTGTGTTTTACATCACGCTCAGAATGTAGATGCATGGTTTTGACCTCTGCTGACCATTTTCGGCGCTTCAGCTCTCTCAAAAATGAAAGAAGCCTACTCCTTATACCTTAAACCATCCATATTTCAAATGTAAAATGCCTTAACAGGCCTATCCTGAGATGCCGTGTTTGCAACAGTCACGCAAAAGATTTCACTCCTGATTGCTTACAGGTTTCATGTTCCTCGAAACCACCCAATAATTTGATGAGTCGCCACAACAGGAAGAGGGTGGAGATGATCAACTTTATTTCTTTTTTTTTCACTCGACTTGATCAAGCGTGATCATGCATAATTATTGATACAGGTTAATTTACTTTTTTGGAGTGTCCTTTACCATCATGCTTCGCACTTAAGAATGAAATACACTACTTTCACAACCTGTTTCAGTCAGGTATTTACAGTCATAAATGTATGCATGATTTCAATACGTTTCAGTTTCACCTGTGTTAACCAGAACGAAAAAGGAAGAGTTAAGCTTTCGAAGACTTTATTGTACCACTCTGGTATTTTATCCAAAGACTACTTTGTAAAACATTCCTGCCCTAGTTCAGAGTTTAGAGTTTAGATCATTTAAGTACTGTATAGAGGGAAATTTTCACGGGGGAGGGGGGGGGTTAATTTTTGCACTTTTTGCAACAAAGTAACTAATTGTGAATTTAAGACCCTCTAAAATATTTCAGTTACTGTACAAGGGTATGCTGTTTGATCCTTACAGGTGCAACAGCGAATTCTTCACTCTGCAAATATGTGTACAAGGTACAGAATCGCAAAAAATTAGCCTCAGAGAAATTTCCCGCTATATGGTACATAATCCATACACCCAGGTATGAGAAATGTGTCTGATCTTTACCTTTAGATATCATGCGTCAAGTAATTTTTGACCTGTTATTACCCCAAATGACAGCAGGGTGGCAATATTTAATTTGTAATAGTAAATTCATGTAAGGCCATTTTTGGCTTTCAATTCACCATTTTAAGTAAAATTTGTAATTGAAGGTCATTTCAGATCGGCAAATTGTGGATTGCTTTTAGTGCAAGCCCTTTCTCACTAGGATCAGAATAGGAATCCAATATTAAATGCAACCCTCTTTTCCTACTACACCAAAGCACTGGTTTCGTGCTGAGACTGACGACACATCCTTGATTATTTACGTCAATTATGGGATATCTAATTTGAAGACATCAAGTAAAACAACTGTAATAATACTTACTTTCTGGATTCATATTCTCTTTGCTGATCTAAGGGTTTTACTTTCTTCTTGTTAATGGTCATTTTCCTCGTATCTATGAACACTTCCGTTTTCTTTGAAAAAGAGAGGATTTACTGTAAATGTTAATCCCTACAAATGATGCAGTAAGCAGTTTACTACAACAAAAGGTTGACAAGTGCACTTACAATTTAGTTTATGGCTCATTTCTTACATGACCTTTCGTTCTTTAGGAACAATTGAAAGTTGCATGTCTATTTTGATTTAGTCATTCTTTCAATGCAAACTTAACACATTTCTAGAATGACTTCTTTATCCTAGTTTCTCCTGAGGTGAAAGTTTCAAAGGGCCACTAGACAACACTCTTGCAGATAAGCACAGGGTTACAGCTAGCAAAAAAGTTAGCAACTACAGCACATTCAACAAATTCATTGTTGAAATGCATGTCAATGAAAGCCAGCATTTTCACGTGAAAAAAGGGTATTGTGTTGAAGTGTGCAACAGAATGCATGTTAGGCTCCCAAGGACAAAGTTAGCATTTAGAAGGCTACTTATAAAATGTCTCTTACACCTAAGTTTCTATTCTTTCTCTTTATCTAATATTTATGAAAGACTTCCCTATCACAGAACATGAAATTTTATTCATGAGAATAAGCTCATGTTAACTGGCCTGTATGGCTTTCGTAAAAACATCTACTTCATAAATTGAAGCCACACTGACCTAAATCCTTGACCCCTTCAATCTTTACCGACTGCATGGTCAAGTGGTTAAAGCATTCAACATGCAGCCGGAAGGTCGGGGGTTCGAATCCTGGCCTGGTCATACCAAAAACTTTAACAATGGAACCTACTGCCATTGTGCTTGGTGCTCAGCATAAGTAATGGAGTAGGGAAAACAAGCCAGTGAGCCACAACTGGAAAAAAGGCCGTGGCCGGCTCAACTCAAAGCAATTGGTTAGAAACTGGGCCGTAAAACCTCATTTAACTAACCTTCAATCTTTAACTTTCAATTACATTATTTTACTGCAAGTGGGTTACTTACACCATCAGCCCATTTTCCAGTCATTACTCCATTCCATTCTCCCTCTATAGTCAGGAATGGCTTCTTGTCTGTAACATGTCTAAAACAATAAACCAAAAGAAGCAGTCGTTTAACAATCATATCGAGATGAATGTGTGATTGCCTGATCAGGGTTCCTGGAAAGGCCACAAGGGCAAAGTCTCACAGTTTCAGAACTGTGGAATGGGGAATTTACAGAACTCCCAAAATTCTCCACTTCTGAGTAGTTAACCACAGCCAGTCACTCAATGAATGCATCTTGAATATATCACACAAGAGTGGTACCTCAGTAAAAACACCAGGGTTTGCCTTTTGCAGCTTAACACAACCTTAAGGGGTGGGCTTCAAGTAACAATTCCAAATAGAGTGTAGCTGGCAAAAAAAATCTATTTAAAGTGTACCTTAAGTCAAAAATTTCAAAAATATATGGTACAAAGCTTGAAAAATAATTCCACATGGTCCAACTTCCATCTTCACAGGACATTTCTAAGCTGAGATATGAAATGTTGAAGCTTATTCACTCCATTCAAATGGTAGATTGCACAATAGTTTGTGACATCATTCCTGCACTACTCAAATTACCATCTTTGTCAAAATGTGGTCACTGTCTAACTATTACAGGGTGAATTGACTGTACATACTCTTTCCATACAACCTACTATGCAAGAAAACAGCATATTTTTCAAAGTCATAAAAACATTTTAAATTTAATAGGAAACAAACGGAATTAATGTGAATTCTATAAAACAGACATCACAAATATTGTGCAATCAACTATTTCAACTTAAGTGAATGAATTTCAACATTTTCTATCTCAACAATGGATTAAGCTATGAAAATGCGAGCTGGATGGATGAGATTCATTTTCCAACCTTCTTGTAATTCTTGAATTTAGGTATACTTTACATATCTATTCTTATAGTATCTTTGATATTTACATCGTGGGGTGCACTTATGGTGACAAATATCTCTACTAGTACGATTAGGATTAAACATATTGTCATCAATTGTATTAAAATTATCACTTACAGTACTTCTGCTGTGATTCTGTGTAGTTTACCACCATAAAAAGGCTTTGTGTGAAATGTTACATTAGCAGAATAACCCGTCTTTGCACAGGCGATGTTACATTTGCCTCCCATCTCAAACCAAGGCACGGTGAGTATGGACCGCCCATATGCACTGGGAAATGTTGCTATGTACTCCTCTTCATGTTTCAGATCTGATACACAGGCTAAAAATGAAATGAAATAAATAACATTTGCATTTATGGGCTCGGTCAGTCATCCGGGTCTTTTCGTTACCCTAGCAACTTTGGAGTGAAAATAGACAACTGACTGCCGTATGACCATGTGGGAACACTTTACGCGCTACACTGCTGGAGTGAAAACAATCCCTGCACTACACTATAGTGAACAGTGCGTGCAATACATCTGTTTTCACTCCAGCACGTTGTTGTCATGGGGAAGTGACGTGTCACGGACCGACCCCATAAGACATGGTATCTTGGCAATGTTTATCAAAAGGTGCAGTCCTTATAACCGCTGGACAACAACAACAACCTGGCCAGGCAGCTGAAGTCTTCACTGCTCTCAATAAGAACATACCTCAGAAATGTGCACTTAAGGGGATGTTGCATCACCCCAAACATATTGAGGAATATCCCCCATCCCTAAAATTATACTTTGATTGACAAGAATTCAAACAACAGCACCACTCCGATTGGTCAATGAAAACTTCTGCAGATAACTCAGTAAAGCAGACAGCTCATATGTAGATTAGCATGTGGATATGACCTTAAAAGCAATTAATGACCTTAAAAAAAGAACAGGCTATTGTAGTTCCATCCAGGAGGTGCATTAGACAAGTGTTTTTGTTTTAAAGGGGCTCATTGAGTTGACATGGATTATTTTTGTGATGAGTTTGAAGGAAATCATTGCATGACAATGCTTCTAATTAGCCTCATTACTCATGTTTCACTTCCTACAATTACTGAAAATGGGAGAAATTGTATTGTTTTTGTGGAAAGGGATTGCATATGATTACTACATAAAGGTAAAAAGTGTTTGATCACAAATTTGTAACAAATGAGTTTAATCATTAATTACCCTATCATTGCCATTTCAGTTATGCGTCAGATGTGCATAATCTCAATAGTTTGATCATTTACCACCAAGATGTGAGTAAATCTCAACAGTTGTGAAAAAAATCCTGAATTTTGTGAACCAACTCAATAAGCCCCTTTAAAATGGAGGAGGGCTAGAAGTACACATGGAAAGGAAAATTTTACTCTCTGAAGCAATATCTGTTGCCCTTGAACACCTGAGTGGAAAGAGGTGAACTGAGATAGAATATCTTGCCTTATGAACCAGCCCTACATAGAACCAACAATACTAGGGTTGGTATTCTAATGCCTTCATCACCTGCCCAGCATTCTCCATTTTATTAGTAAATTACATTTCCCAAAAGCAATAAAAATACAATTCTGCAAAAATTTAAATGAGGTTGTAGGCAAACATACATTTCAGCCTTTAGGCTAAAAATCAATATTAACCATATGAATTCTAATTAGAGTTATATGGGAAGTACTTCACAGTTAGTCATTTTAGCATCTTGGTAGGAATATTTATTAATATCAAATCACTTTACCTTGTCCTATCATTTCAGCAGCAATAGACAGTCCTAAGAATTTTGATTTGGTCCATATATGCGCATTGAATTCCATCAGTTTATCTGCACATTCTGCATAAAATGCAGAAACTGAAAACAAAAGAAAATATTATAGTCAGGGTTTCTTACTTGCATGTTATAACTACAGGATCGAAAAGCACTCCCAGTCAATTAGATGGGAATTTAATTATGAAAATATTGATAATACTGAATCAAACTACATGACAAAGAAAAGTTTCAGGGAAATTCTTTTTTGTGCATCATTTGGTTGCAGAAACAAAATGAGGTAGAACATCATGCCCAAAGGCAGGATACACCTTATAGCCCCAAACTGTTTCAAGCATATTGCCATCCTTGCACTGAAAGTGTTGTGAGCTTTTTGCCCTTGTGTACCTTTTGCACCTGTTGTGCACCTTTTATGTACTTTTTGCACCTGTTAAGTACCTATTCACCTGTTACATACCTACTGTACCTGTTATGTACCTTAATGATGAATGAATGCTAGTTGAAATACAGCTAAATAACAAGAGCCCAGCCCAGCAAAACCCTAGAGGACTGAACTCTTGTAGCTAATGTGTTCTTGGCTTTACACGACATGTGGCAATTTAACGGTCTGTGGACATGTAAATGTCATACCTGCCAATTTGATGTGTATAAAATGAACTAAAATGCAAAAATATTCACATCAAAATCAATCACTGAAATATTTACTATTTTACATGACAGTTGCTGTTTTTGCACTTGTACTATGAAAAAACATGAGCCTCATATGCAAATTTGTGATGTGGAAAGAGGGACCCATGAGATGTGTTATGAAATCCTTTGTTTGTGAAATCCTCATTCCAAGGACAGCTGTAATTGTTGGTATGCCCCTAAGGGTTTTGTTCAGAAATTTATAACTTTAAAAATGTCCACATAAAACACCAAAATAGAAACTAGCTAGTGATTAACAGATAATTTATCAACCGTTTTGTAACCCTTTCTAACACTCCACATCATAGTCTTTGCACAGATAATAAGAAATCTCAGAACTGATCAAACTTTCGAGAGATATATCTTAAGAGTAGTAAAAGATATTCAAATGTTTTCAATGGATTTTTCATCAGGGGATCTTAGTCTAACTTTGCTGAGTATATAAAAAAATTGGTTTGGCTACATGCCCACAGACCTTAAACATTGTTGTAATGAGTGAGCTGTCTAGTGTTCCTGACAAAGCATACAATATTATTATGTAACTAGCAGCTGCAGTCATACTGTAAGCTTCCACTTTGAAGAAACTAAAATCAAAATGCAGATGACATGAATCTCTACAGCAACCTGAGACATTCATCTTTCTTTCAAAGGTGCATATTAGAATAAAAAGGACTACTTATATGACAAAGTTATGTTTTCTGTAGATTTTACTGGATCATTATATGACAAAAAATAGGCAAAGATGGCAAAAATGAAAAAAAAAAAAAAACTGCTTACTAGGAGGATGATGAGAAACCTGCTCTGCAACAAACACAACTTGATCAGGTGTGGCCCATGGCACAGGACCATCAGTGACTAATTCCTGGAATGAAATTAACAAACAAAAATTAGTTCAAGCACACAATTGTCCAATAGTGCAAAAGTATGTTGAGAATGAAAACATGATTGACAGTGAGCACTGTGAATAACAACAATGGACTACATGTTTCTGCTCCCAATGGGGAACAAGTCACTTGCTGGTATAGGAGTTAACAAGCTGGTACTACACCCCCATTACAGCTCCTCACAATCTGCTGGTTTACTTTACCAAGAACTCTTCAACATGTCATATGTTAATTGGTAAATTCACAAAATTTGAAGCAATTTTCTTCAAAAACAACCTACTCAATGTAAAGTTGGTTCCTACAGTAGTAGCAGAAATGTTGTCAGAAGTGTTATTTACCCACTGCTCACGGTTTCGAAGCTTTCATCACCTATGGACCCCAAGGTTATGAATTCTCAACTTGTAAATGTGCAATGAGTATAATCTTCACAGTAGAATTCATTCACCTTCAAAATTCCCATCCATGCTAAGAAAAAGCCCTTAGCTAACTTTTCAATTTAGTCCCCATCATAGCAAGGACATGTATGGTGAGTACCTTCAATTAAGTCAGGTACAATAGAGTATTGTATGTGTGCATTCACCTAGGAAGCCACTCAGGAATGTCCAGTGACCAGCACAAAGAAAGAAGTGTGATTTAATTCTGCCATGAAGCTAGACACAAAAATCATTGAGGCTGTCAAGATTTATCTCTTTTTAGTGTGCTTCAGTAGTCAGATTTTTCATATGAGCTTTGGGCAGTTTTCTCTCATGACATCTATTTTACTAAAATGACTCACTTTTTGATTTTTCTGGTCTTCATCTGATTCTATATCCCAGAGACAGTAGAATTCTTCTCCAAGAAGGGGATTGTACGGTTTCTTGGCTATGGAACCTTTCCTTCCCGCATGGAATGATGACAGATACCACTTTATCACTTGCAACATTCTGTCTCTTGCATCGGATAAGTCAGAAATCCTTTAAAAGAAATGTTTTAGATATTACATGCAACTGCCAATCTCTTATTTAACTTTCAAGTTTTCTGATTTATCTATAATATGCCACTTAAGTGTTTACCATGGCATATTGTAGGTGAAGGGTCATGATAGTACTGTGGTCTATGTACTGGTGATTGTCAGCCCAGCAATGAGTATCACACAATATACAGACCTATGTACAGCTTATAACTTGATACTGTGTTCTATAAACCTTTGACTGGAAGATACTGCCAATAAGCAGTGACACTTTTCAACTGGCATAAGCAACTCAGAATAAGCAAGTCCGATAATTCATGTGCACATGCCCACATCATCCAAATCGTTGGGATAAACAAAACACAACCGTACCTACAACACGTCTTCCAAAATTTGAGTTTACTTGAGCTATTTGTCGAATCATTCTGCTTAAACCCATCACAGATGTAAAGAGGGTTCTTACCTATGGTTTTGTGCAGTGGACTGCATATAAACTGCCTCTTGGGTGTAAAAACTGGTATTTTAACCTGCCATAAGATAGGCCGACAGAGACCCCTATTTTCGTTCAGTTTGGCTGAACAAAATTAGAGGTCTCTCTTGTTATAATCATATATCCAACTTACAGTAATGCAATCCCACCTGGAAGCTGACACTACCATATCTAACTAACAAACGTCTGTTATTTTTCAACTACATTATGGTACCCACCATTAAAACCAGTTGAAAATTACACTTTCTCTGAAAGCCAACATATGCACTACCTACCATGAAGCATGTGAATAATTTTCAAAAAATGAACAAATTCCAATTTCATAAAAACAAGATAACCTTACATTGATCATTAAAAAAATATAGGCTGGTTCTATTAACACCAGTTATTATGCCGGAAAGTCTTGTGTTATCACACATTGAAACCATGTCAATTCCCTTCCACAAACCAAATTACTAGGATTTAAGTTAAAATTCAGCCTACCAGTTATTACACATAACCCAAGTAAAAAATTTTGGTTGCTTAAGTATGCTCCTGCTCCACTTGCACCCCATTCCTCATCATTACAACTACTTGTTAAGGACAAATCCCCTTATTTGTTTGCTCTGTGAAATAAATGAAACTTTTCCAATAAACTTGCACACTTTTTCAACAAATGTACTCCAAGATAACCACAACAAATGTCACATCAAATTGTATCTTAGCATGCTCAAATATTCAAAGGTCCCTTCCCCAAGAGGCCATGTAAAATATTCATCCCCCATCCCTCTGCCAGGAACAGCTTCTTCCCCATATGCTGCAAAAGTCTTCCATTTGTTCATATCTTGCTAAATGAAATATAGGAAAGCAACCCAAATATCAAAGATCTTTCTGTCCTTCCACTCAACTCTTTTTAAAAGACAAAAACTTTTATTCAGTTGCAAGCTTTTCCATGTGGATGGTTTCTACGATTTTTGGTCCAAAAATTCACTCCTGACTAACGAATCAAACAACCAAAGGGCTAATGTATCCAGACTTAAAATTCTTTTCATTTTCATGATCTGCATTTCTTTCAGGCACAGTTTTCCCCAAAAGAAAACACTGACTGTTAAAAAAATACAACTTACGTGGAAAATAATTCTGGATGGGCAAAGAAATCGGCATACATTTCCAGGAGAGAACGTTTCTCAAGAATAAAGGTAGGAAGTACAACCCTAGTTAGATCCATACCTAGTCTGACCTGAGACAGGAGATGGGTTATAACACTACCGTGTTTCTCACAGTCCAAGGCTGAAAAAGAAAATTGATGATAATTTGGTCAAAGTAATAAATCTCTAACTAAAATAGAGAATTGAAATTCTTAATTCATTGAAAAAACCATGGAAATTGATATTTATCACTCCTACAGTGCCACTTGGAATTCCAATTTTCATTTGCAAAACAAAGTTTGGTTTGAAAGAGAATGACTACCTGACAAAAACCCTGCACAGCAGGCTGTTCACTACAATGTTGCATGAGAGGAATGTCCACACCATAGCAAACACTCATCTTGGTATACTTTGTTGTACTGTCAACTGCTAAACGATTCTCCCACTCCCTTGACCACCTTCCTCATCACATTTGCATGGCAAGTGTTAAAGACCAACACTCCTCACCCCAAAGTACATTTTTAGTGTGGGGGTATCAAAATTCTCAGTTGGTGACTGCTCTGTAATTGACATTAAAATTTGAAAATTCAATAGATAAAGAGTAGCTCACATTCCATGCAATACAGATAGAATGTCTGTATTACACATTATAGCCAGTTTGCTCACCAGGACATGGCCTTGAGTAATAAAATATGTTTGTGTCTGCACAAGGAGGAGATATACACAGTTAAGGGAGGAGCTACAAGATGCTGCACTGGGAGAAATGAAACTGTCTGGGATGACAAGAATTGCCCTTTAATTTCACTTGTCACTATTCACTGGGTATTAAACTTGTATACTGAACCAACAAAAACAATAAGTCTACTATGCATACCAAGATGGCAGATGACTATGCCCACATTTCTAGCTATGTGATTCTTGATTTATAGTATAGTACTGTATGTCTGAACTCTGCCCTTTAGTTTCTTGTTACAACTGGTGGTCACTCTCTGATGTCACTTTGATGAGGTCAAGCTCACTTTCCTAGAAATAGCTAATACCTTAGCAACATGTTTCCAATAACATACATGCAAATGCTATTACTTTTTTCCCCCAAGTTACAGAACAGCAAACAGAAAAGATGGTGGTATCATCTCTAGCAGGGTTATATCTTACCAGTAAGAGCCATAACTGCCATTACATTTAACAAGCTCTCAAAGGTTACTGATGCCACTTGTCAAAGGTAGATTACAACCAGCACATGGTAAAGCATAACCATGGGCTGAGCACTTCTTGCTTTGTCTTAAAATGTTGAATTAAGGCAAAGCAGTAGGCTTAATGCCATACAACACTTCTGTGTATATGTGCATGCAGAACTAAATTCTGGGTAACATCATCATCACTACCAGCTTCAAACCCTTAAAAAAAAAAAAAAAATTGTCTGGCAATAAGCTCCAAATCCAAAGGTTTTCACATGTGTCTGCCATGGGTAATCACAAGTATTTTGCATGAAAACCCATGTTTTCCCTTGATACTGAAACAGGTTGGCCATTTGCCAAAGGTTTTCACAGTTTTTACATCAGGGGTGCCAGCAGGATTTGCCTCCAGGGCCTGAAAAATTTATCGACCGCCGGCCTGGGGGGAGGGGTCTAAGGGGAGGGG
>WURT03119008.1:0-11829 GCA_009936505.3 Holothuria glaberrima
TATATAAACCCATGACTGTGGGTTAGTACCGAATAACCCATGTCATGTGACGACCAATCCTCCAATCAGATGTAGAGGAATTAATATTAGCTGGTAGGCCCTATATAATAAATCATAATGAATGCTAGTCAATGCAGAAAAATAGAACCTATGGAAAGTAAATATTTGAAAGGAAAACTCATATCATATTACAGAGAATATTATGAGGAAACTTTCTTTTTTAGAACCCTCAAAAAAGAAAAAATGAAAAAGCAAAACAAAAAATCAAGTACAGTATTTGTAAATTGCACATTACAGCAAAAATACTGTTTGCAGTTGAGTAGTGCCCACTCCAAAAAATGTAATATAAGCCTAGGAGTTTCCCACTTTTTGAGTTTTTACAGTATTTTATTCATCAACTTCAATTATTTTGGCAATTGTTTTATTTTTTGAGTTAAAGTGATTAGGGTGTGGGAATCCAGTAGTTATAGGAGGGGTGAAAAAATGTTCGGGGGTTGTTGAAATGTGCAAAAATGTATTGAGCCAAAGTTAGCTTGAAATTTTCTGGGGAGAGAGGCAAAAAGTTATCTGGGGGGGGGAAGGTGGAGCCCTTGCCCGTTTGGATATGGGCTAAGGTATATTATTGCTTATTGTACCACATTTTCCAAATGAAATTTTGGTGTCATGGTTTTATTATTATTATTATTTTCGTTAACTTCAAGCAACTTGAATTTTTGGTGTCATGGTTTTATTATAATTTTCCTTTACTTCAGGCAACTTGAAAATGAATTGTGAAATTTCCCTCCAGGCATACTTTAAACCTCTCATGGTTCTTAAAGTATTGATTTCTAACCTTTACTTTCATTGTGTAGAGTGCAGAGCATTTTATGGGCTGTGTCTTGCTGCATTCACCTTGCCTACTCTGTCAAGTATGTACAGTACATCAATATACGTTACGGATGGCACTCCAAAGATAGGGCTCTTAATTGCTAGGAGTGCACATGCAGAGATACTGTAAGTGATAAATAAAATGTCCATTTCGGAAATTGAAGAGCCAAGCAATAATTCTCCATGAGAACTTCAATGGTCTTTTTTTTTTTTTTTGGACTCTAAGGTTAGTAACTTCTTGGTACAGTTTTGGTACAGTAGGAGAGATGGAGAGAGAGGGGACTTGTGTGAATGTGTGTGGATCTCAGGTATAGTTAACTGATCACTGCGTGTTAACAGATAGGTGTCCCTAAATTCCTCGACTTTGAAGTAATAGCATATAGATTGTGTCTGTAAAAGGACGTTACCACACGTTTACGTGTTCACCGTATTTTTTTTTTGCCCTGTGGTCGACTTTTCAACAACTTCTTTCGCCCTAAGTGGGGAATTAGTGAAATATATATATATATATATATATATACAGTATATCCCATTGTTGCAGTTGTGACTTTAATCCCTGCATGAAGTTTGTTATTGCTGGATAATTCAAAAGTGGTGTAGGTCAAGCTAAAGAATTTGACACCCACAGAGCATACTGTACACTAGAAAGTGAAAATCTTTTTGAATTGGCCATTGAAGATGAAAGTAACTTATTGTGCAAAAAGAAAGAACTTATTTAATATACTTGCAGCATTGATACAGTTTATTTCATAAATGCCACCTTTTAGACTGTTGAGTTATTGTGCATGTATTGAACTGTATACTGTATATTCAGTTATTGTAAAGGGAAACTCCAGTCATCCAAAATGGAGATATTATACCCTGGTCTCCAAATTCATGACTGGTTCTTTTTGGTCATGTGACTGTACCATTGTCACATTTTTATGAAATTCATTCACAATAACCTTATGGCTCACCATTATATTTTTTAAAGGTGTTGCTTATTGAGTTGGTTAAAAAAAATTCATTTTTTCCACACCTGTTGAAATTTTGTCACATCTTGATGGTAAATTATCAGACTAAGAGATTCTGCACATCTGGCATGCACAACTGAAACAGAAATGATAATGTAATTAATGGTAATTAAAATATTTGCTACAAATTTGTGACTGGAAACTTTTTACCATTAGGTAGTAATCAATCATATGCAACCATCTGTCCACAAAAACTATAATTACATTTTGGGTAACTATAGGAAGTGAAGCATGAGTAATGAGGCTAATTAGAAGCATTGTCATGCAATGATTTCCTTCAAACTTGTCACAAAATAATTGATATCAACTTAATGATCCCCTTTAAGACACTATGAAAGATACTTGTATTGGGAAATAAAAGGAACTTTTTACCATTTAGTGGATGTTTCAAAATAAAGTTGGTAGGATTGCTTTTTTCATTCAGATTATTACTAAACTCAGTACATACTGTAATTCAATTGAAGAAGAGGAGATATTGTATAAACAGTATAAAAACATTTATTGTCAACATAATATATTTCATTTTCATTTTAAATTGATACTGTTTGAAAACAAAAACCTTATAAGTATGCAACAAAAAGTGAAAATGATTTGAGAAGTTTGCTTTGATGTGAAGCCAAGTACAGGTTATATGGCATCAGAAAGTAAAGCTTCTAGTTTTCTGGACCCGTAGCAGGCCTGCCCCCTGCTTTAGCAGCTTTGTACTATAAACTAGCACATGAAAGGGTAGTTAGGCTTTTTTCAAAAGTCCCCTCAACCCTCTGGTGAAGGGCCAAGGGGCAAAAACCAAACAATACTCCCAAAGGAGTTCTGCTCCCCTAAGGAGCTATGTCCCCAAGGGCAGTTAGGGCACATGCATGCTTTACATTTGCCATGTCTTGGAAGTGTTCAGATATCAGGCATCATTCTGATTCGATAGATAGTTTGTCAGAGGAAACATTGACTGTAATATTGTTGTATATGAAAAGGCTTGTGGGCTAAAGTTTTTCCATTGCAGGCAAATTCTTGTTATTCCCAAATGAAGAAGCAACCCTGACAGGAATGGAGACTGAATGTTGCCAGCTGCCAACAGTCCTCAGACATTACATAAAGACTGTAATGCATTTCTCTGCTCCATACCATCTGAAGAGAAAAAATACAAATTCTCTTAAGTTCTACACATGATTTATGGATAGGCCTTTATTATGATCTTATAGCCAAAAGGCTGGGACGTTGCAAATCTTCACATTTGACAGTCGTGACGGTAGCTATAACACCTGCTAGGTATTAATACGTCATTACGTGCATATATGTACGCCATCCTGCTGTACCAGCATAGTTTTCTGATGGTGGGTTACATTAACAGAAGCATACATCAAACCATCTGGTTGGTTACGTATGCCCTCTGTGCAAGTTTGACGTAAACGTGCATTTGAGGGTACAGGTATTTATACAGTTCTGCATGGTATATATGGTAATAGTTCTTTCTCCCATGAAATTAATTCCCAGTGATCAAAGCTGCATATTGAAATGTCAGGGATGTGTTTTGAATATATAATTTGGTTGAAGTTAAATGTTTTACAAGTAGGGGCATCCTTTTAGTATTGTATGTATTGTAGTAATGTACATGTTTGTTTATCATTGTAGTGTATGGTTGATGTCCACAGTATATTGAGAATGTTTCAGAATAAATGAGACAAATGGGGAAGGGGTGTTGATAGAGCAAGGGTTGGGGAGGAGAAAGGATGTCTAAAGGAATTTATAGGGAAGACAGTGTTTTTCAAAAATATTGTAATTATGTTTTATAACAGTTTAATAGTAGATTGGGAGTACTGTACATGTAATTTGGATCTCAGTACATCTACAGTAGCTCAGAAGAATGTAAGCTGTGTGCCTTTGTGTGCACTCCTCAGTCTTGCTTTCTGCATTGCTACACTCTTCTTTCTCTAAAATGAGATACTGATGAGTGCAAATTAAGGGCTATTTTTGGTGATCAAACTGTCCTTCTGTTCCAAATACATTTCTACCTTTATAGGTGACAATTAATTTAAGTCAGTGAGAAACAGGGATTTATAAATATACAATCTATAAATATTCCTGACATAAAATATTTCAGAAATAATTTTTAACATGCAGTACTACTTTATTTGACTTTTGGCTTACCAGCTCCAGCTCATGTTGAGGTGTTTCATCGGTACGATTGCAAATGTTTGAGAATGGGTCAAGTAGCTAGATCAGTTGTTGCACTGTATAATAGAGCTCTCAGACAATGCAGCTACAAAACTATTAGTAAAGCTATTTCTAGCTATAAAGTGTTCAGTATATAATGCATCTACTTACACAGAATGTGAACTTTGAACTTGTAGAAATGAGACGTAGCAAATGACCCAATTAATTTACTGTACAGTATGTTACCCCTTGGTGATCCTTAAACCAGTCACTTTCAATATACTGTCCATGTAATCAACCAGCACTTTCTTATTTACTGTACCATCAGTTTTGAACAACCTTGCATGTCCATCAAGTAACTGTAAAAGACTGTCATACGTAGATCTCCTAAATGTCACTTACCTTCTCATTTGAAATCTGACGTAGTATCTCACAACTTAGCTGTGATTACGAGTGTCCGGAAAACTTTCTGAAGATGCTCTCTTCTTACCTAAGGATGGATTGGTAATATGGTACAAGCGGGTACTTTTATAAGTGTACAACAAAATTATGAGGGTACGAGGAGTTGATGGCAGTGAGAGTCTACCTGTATACCAGTTGGTTTACCAGGTGGAGTAAATTCATGGTATCACATTGCATGAACATGTGACAATAATTTCTTTGTTATATATGTATACAAAAAGTTATCTGAAGGTAATGTATACATAGATCTAAAAATATGGTATGCTTGTTTTGGGTATCATCATTTTGTTCTTAATGCTTTGTTTTCTGTTTTCAACAGTGACAGTTTAAACAAATCTGACTGAAATTTGAGTAGCCAGGTAAGGTGTGGAGATGTTGTGTGTAAAAATATACAAGCTTGCCTGCATGTAATTACTACAACCTGTGGAAAGCATTCTTGCCTGTTATGTCTGCCTTATACAGGGAATAACTTTTCTGGTATTGCATTGCATTTTCAATTTTTGCCACAGACAAAACCTTAGATTTTTCAATTTTATTATGAAGCACTCCAAAAATTTGCAAATTGATATGCAAAATTTTCTAAAACAGTTAAATTAATCCCTGTTGCCTATTTATGTATGTGATGTGTGTGTGCCCTTTGTAATAATGCATCTTGTACACTGTCAGTTCCTCTGCAACAGCATTTGCAAAACATGTGTGAGGGCAGCAGATCTCACTTTGATACAGCACTATTGACACTGAACTGGTACATTTTAATACAGCATTGATTTGAAGTCAATACCGTACAAGCAGGCAAAATTTGTGTAGGAAACATTTATTTTTGTAAGAAGTAGGCAAAACAGTTGAGGCAAACTGAGTGTTACAATTCTTTGGGGAGTGGTGTAAGCAGTATGGCCTACTTTTGTATAGGTTTGGGAAGAATCTGCCAGAATCCTCGATTTTGAAAATATTATGATAAAAACAGTTGTCTCTTGCTTTGTTTGCTTTTGTATTATACAAGGAAATAAAGTGCCTTTAAATTTGAAGCATTTCACCCAAATTTTTGAAGATCTCCCTCTAATTTAATCATGTGATAATGTTAAAACTGCTTGGCTGTCAATATCTGATGTAGGCCATCTTCTGATGAGAGCCTCGGTCCTCAACGAGTGAATTGTACCAGAATTTTAGTCTGGTTAGGGAACGTTTTAGAATACATCTTTTGCCAGAAAATGTAAGAACCTGGCCTATGGCCAGAAAAGGTACTGAAGGGGGGCCCAGTAGCTTTTAGGGGAGTAAAATTTTTTCCGGAGGGAGAGGGGGAAAGAAGTGTTAAATTGTGTTATGTCAGAAGTTGTTTAAAATTTCTATGGGCAAGGAAATGTTAAGGCTATGGGTTTGTTTAGAACTTTTCCAATTCATAACTTTAACTTTTTTTTATACAGTCTAAGGTTGTATGGTAATTTAGGTGTCTAAGGTGGGTCCTGGTGGGATTACAGTAGGTTTATTCATTGAAAGTAATGTTGGTAAAGGAAAATTTGCTTTGAAAATATAGTTTAAAATGTGATTATGCACACAGTACCCTGTCAGCTGGACACTGTAATACACTGAGCTAGATTGCAATACTTAGTGAAATATGGCACATACTAGTAATGTCCACACGCTTAAGTTTTAGTTAATGCCAGTGCTTAAGTTTAGTTATGCCAATGATTTGTAATTGCACATTTCCAACTTGCAGGCAAAATACTGTAGAGAGGGATTAGGTCTGTTCATGCTAAAAAAAAAAAAAAAAATTGATTCAAGGTTGGCCAAGCATGTATGAAATTTTGATTCCACTCAAGTAATATACTTCTTTATTGTTGACAAGTAAAAGAAATTGAGTATACACCTTGCCTAATGGATTTATCCAGCTACTGTACAGGTAAAAAGGTACAGTAACATATACCCAGATAGTCTGGAGTTGTCAAAGCAACTAATTACTTGCACTGCCAAAATCAATTAAGCCACACCTAGCCTACTGTATGATCCTTGAGTACTGTTGCCCATACATACAGCTGCTGTACAAACAATACATATAGTAGACATATTAGATTAAAGCGTACACAGTGCATGGGTTCACAGCATTAGAAAGTGAAGTAATTTAGTAACCACTGCTTTGTTGCTAAAAGTTGTATACCCTGTCAATTTGAAGAGGAGACAAATCTTCACCAGTTTTGCACCCCTTTAGCTATGCACAGGGATCACTAGTCCCGGCCCTTGTCTTCCCTATTGCCAGGTCACTCGGGCAGCTGGATTGTTGAGCGCCATTGTGTTTTACACTGAAGGAGCAAATTTTAACTGAAAAGGAATAATTTTGAGGAGACTGTTTTCATACCTAAGTAGTAGCAAAGCAAAGAGGGTGTTTGGTTAGTTAGATGAGGTTTTACGTCTCAGTTTCTAACTGGTTTAAGTCGGGCCAACCACGGCCTTTTTTCCAGTTGTGGCTCACTGGCTTGTTTTCCCTACTCTGTTGCCTATGCTGAGCACCAAGCACAATGATAGTAGGTTCCATCTTTAAAGGCTTTGGTATTGACCCGGCCAGGATTCAAACCCCCGACTTTCCGGCTGCAAGTCAGATGCTCTAACCACTTGACCATGCAGAGGGTGTTTGGGGTGCAAGTTTCCCCAAAGTCTCATGCCAAACCAACCACTTTGTAACTTTTGAGTGCAAAATAGTTGAAAAGCTTCTGTATGAGATACCGGTCTTATAAAATAGAAGAGATCCAGAGGACCTCCCATGAAAATTGTTCTGGCTCTGCCACAGGCCTAAATGAGTTTGTGTACAGTATAAAGAGCATAAAGGTAGTCCCAAACTGCTAAATTTTCATTTCTTTTTGTGATTGGTGGGTGGAAGTGGGGCAGAGAGACCTTCAGATCACTGAATGCTATAAAGTGCATGCAAATGTAATGCGTCCTTACTTTCTGAAGCAATGTTGGAGGGGGAAGAAATACTGGCTCAGCCTGGTGTACAAGTAGCTTTTTGGTACTCACAAAGTTACGGCACACACTGCGTTGCTATATCACACAAATATCTTTACTTCCAGTACTGTACGGTATGTTCATGTTGTTTATATGCTGAATATAAATGCAATCCTGCCTGTACTTTTAACTTGGTGAGTGAAAGTGGATTTGTAGCTGTATGGTCAGGTTTGATTGGAGTTGGAGCTCTTTGCCTGTAGTGAACAGTGCCTCGATAAGTCCAGCAGGAAGGTCTGAAGGACTTTGTGATTAAAGCTGTGCAAAAGTTGGTATGGTATCATCACAATTTAGGATTATACATTATAGCCCCTGAATGCCATCCTCCCAAACGTGAAGTGTGTATGTATCCTAACTTGCATGTCTTATATTGGTGTCGTTGCAGCATGTCAGATGAGCTACCATCTGATTAAGAATTATAGAAGATTAGAAAATGAGGAGCCATATGGTACACAGGAACATTTTGGACCTGTGCACTAATTTACTCACTTCAGTATGGTGTACAATGTGCAGTGCAGTACAATTACAACAATTGTGCAGCACTATATTTTTGGTGGAATATGTTCTCATTAATGTTCTGTATAAATGTGTTTAATTGAAAATATTGTTGACCTTTTGGTGTACTGACAAATCACAAATTGGTGTAGTGACGAATGTGTTTATTTGGTCAGTTTGGTGTAGTGACAAATGCAATTTTCACCCACATCTGTTTATCGTAGCATTAAAAATTAAAATGTCAATGTAATATATTCTATTCTCTACAAATTAAAAGATATAAATGATTAATGGAGCAAACAACTTCAAACTGTCATTGTCATTATGTGAAATGGGAAACACCACAGATACATGTGTGTAGGCCTATGAGAAAATCAGTTATGCCAATTTGTCAGTATACTCAAAAGGGGATGTGCGCATGAGTTGCAAGGTTCCATATGTATAGTGTGTGTGATTAATGTACATGGATTATTGGGGATACATATGTTACAGGTATTTGTAGAACAGCTTGTACCGTATCAAGGAATGAAAAATATGATTCAATTGCCATTGGTGCAGTTAGAAGTATGCTTTTTAAAATGAAAATTTGAATGGACTGTAGACGAAATGTATTCATATAGTACTACAACATGTCAACTACTGTACAGTATGTGTTGAAATGTTGTGGCTGAAATCTGATCATGATGTTATTGCAGTCTCTTACTACCGTAGATGTCAATTAAAGGGAATGTGGGTCATCCAAACCGTACTTTGAAGTATCAGCTAACTGTTGACAAACTTCCTCACATATTTTCCTTGCTAGTATCTGTTGTGATTTTAAGGGATAGGTAGCCATGACCGTACAGGACTGTTTCTTAGGGGGGGCGGTGATTTTTTCCCGACTCAGACCTCATTTAAATATCCAATCTTCCACCTGACTGAGACAAAATATCAGCACAATTTAGTCAGGTTTCTGATATGTGAGGGGGGCAGCACCCCTGGCCCTTAAAGCCATGTTAAGGGTTTAAATATTTCATATCCAACCTAAACCAAGGAGTTATTCCTCGTAAATTTCAAAATTTAGTGAGAAAAACATTGTCACATGATTCTCAAGAGCCATTCATGAAATGGGGTAGACTACTACACTAATCCAAATTGGGGTGACTGCATTTTCCCTTTAAGTGATAGGCAGTCACCCAAATCTTATTTTGAAACAGCCAGGGAACTACAGAAGACTAGCTTCCTGCAGCAGCTAACTTTTGAAAACAAAAATTTCCTGTTATTTTCCTTGTATTAAGTGTCTGTCTGATGTTTAGAACATTGAATATGTAATAGGAAAGTTTGTATTTATAGTCCAGACTTGTGGTTAGTATGCACTTGTACTCACAGTTTTGCACAATTGTGTGTACTCTCACTCGTGAGAATGGATTTGTACTGGTATTCCTACTCACAGATTTTGAAAGTACAGTAAATGCATATGGGCTATGTTGTAAATCAATTATGATATGGAGCTTGGTTTAATCAGGGAGTTATCATTCTAATGGCAGCTCCCTGGTTTAATTCCTGTCTAACTTGACAAAAGTTGTGTAAAAACTTTATGTGTCAAAAGAGCTCATCAGCTTATTTATCATTCTTTTGTGTCTAAATATAGCAAAGTTTCTCTTCACTATAGTTAAATTGTTCCATAGTATTTATGTAGCATTATTATTGATGTTGTTTAGATATATGCTATTTACTCACCAATTACAAAGCAACTTATAACTGTAGTATGTGCAAGATTTCAGAATTTTCTATGGGTCATTAATTGCCACTGGCAAAGAAAAATTACTTCTTTGTGTAAAAGACCCCACAAATGAGTGCCGGCATTTGTTCGACAGTGTTAAATACTGTACAGTAACATGAAAACTTCATCCATACCTCTAACTCTAGAACTGTTCTATGTGTGTATTTTTTTTTCATGACTTCCTTTTCCAATTTGTAAACTCCTTGCCAGTTTGTCGTAACAAAGAGCTATTCTATATTAATATTCCCAACTTATGATAAACTATTCTGTAATAACTCCATGGTCATAAATTTATAATAATCCACTTCTGAACAAAAGATACAGTACTCATTTCAATGGCACCTAAATGCAATCAAAGGTTACTCAAATATTTCACGTGTCTCAAATTATGTTGATATAATTCCATTGTACTTAATAATCTTATTTTCCTCAAGAATATGCTACCTGTAATACCCTCAGGTTTTTTAGAAACACAATCTTTCCTGTGCCCTTCGAGGGTTTGTTTCGGTACCCTAATGACTTGTTTTTGTTTTCGTGTCTTGGAATAACCCCTGCCACTTTTTCTCAGTTGGAAATACAATTCCTGCCTGTTAGCCTCATACCAGAGCTTTCAGTCACATCTTTACAGTTAAATCAATGTGAGATAGAACGTGCCACACTTCACCTGCCTCTTCTGTTTGGTACAGTAGTACTGTTCCTAGAATATTAAAATGGGAATTTGTGAGAGGTGCCACCATCAAGAGAATTCCTCTCATTCTACGGTGACGCATCGTGCTGTATGTAGCATATTAAACAAGATGTTCTGTTAACGATTTGCAGAGCATGCACCTCCACAGTAGTTTCTTAATGCTCATTTAGCTCTTTCTGTACAGTACATGTATATTCCAGTCATACGTGCAGTGTGCAGTGTATATTTTGATGAGGATGTTGTGATAGTCAGGGAGGTTGGTGTAAATTTGTATCGTGGGAGGAAATGTTAGTTTATTCCCATCAGCCTGTATTATCTGGCTGTCTCCAACACTATTGATCAATCTTAACAAAGATTCCAATGGCATTGCAGGAAGCTGGATGGAAAGACCGGGTTTTGTGCTAATTACTTCAGGCTGATGGAGTGGAACTATTTATGTGATCTTAATCAGTGAGAAGATAACAGCTTAGGTTGCTCAGTTGTCAGTGTGTGCTGTACATTGCACACATGTACAGGATTTAATGTACAGCTAATATACTGAAAGTGAACAATTAAACCATCATATCACTGGAATTTGCTTTGATCTACATTTTTGATGTTTGTGGAATTAAATATGCAGCAACATTATATGTTTACAAAGCAGTAAAAGCAACCCGGAATCTGGCGAAAGCAGAAAACATATCACTTTGACTGCCTGTTCATACCAAGACAGTCTGTCAGTGGAAGCTATAGGAGATTGATATAGGCTAAGATCTGCTGCATTTGGATAGCCTGATCGTAAAGGAACTGTTGCATTCATTGTGCCTATTGGCCAAATTATCTGTAAGTATGCCCAGTATGGATTGTGCAACTGTAGTACTGTTGTACACTGTCAATGTTGCATTAGGTGGGAGTGATAAGAACATATATGCAATACAACACATTGAACACAGTATTTTGCAGTGCACAGTTTGAAGTTGTTCTTAGCTGTTAAAGCTGATCTGTTTCTAGATTAATAATGATAATGCTTCAGAAGTTCAGAAGAGGCTATAACATCAATGTTTTATGTTTCAAAGTGAGCAGTTTACTTTTGCACCGTAAAGGAACCAAACTGGAGTTATATACAGTAGAAGTTACAATATGAAATGCAGTAATGTTTTATGTATACTGCGCAGTAATATCTTTTGATGTGGATGTATAAATGTTACAGCATGGAGCTATTACTCCATGATTACAGTTAGTATAGTAATTACATGTATGATAATCCTTTGTATTGGTGCAAAAGGCAAACAGGAAATATGCCAAATATGGCAGAAATTGGGCAAAATTATAATCAACCACTAAGAAAAAGTCATATTTTATAGTGCTTAATTATAATGATTATCACATCAAAATACATACAAAAGCATCCAAGAATACAAATC
>WURT03119019.1:1590-11828 GCA_009936505.3 Holothuria glaberrima
TGTTCTTGGGTGGCAAACCCTATGTCTTAAGTGGGAACATTCTTTCCTCAGGGGTTTTGAAAAGGTGTAGCACAAAAGCACAGTGTGTAGTAGAATGAAATGTGACTGATATAACAGGATGGAAAGCTCGCAGTTGATAGTTGTAGTGTACATTCATACTGATGTAAAATTGATATTACCTACATAAGTTTTAAAATAAAAAATTAAAGGAGTTTGGTGGAAGCAAAAACAAAAAACAAGCAAACAAAAAACAAACAAACAAAAATAAATACAATAATTATTTTCTGGTTATTCAGTATTTTACCACTTCATAAAATAAATTTACAAAAACGAGAAGCACTGAAAGTCTCCGCACTTAAGTACCCTTTGCAACATCTACAATCTTGGACAAAACTCATTGGAGCACCCCTGCACCCCTGTACAATGTTGGAGATAATACTGTAATGTCAATTCCGGATGCACTGCTTTTGCTTGGACACAACATTGCAGTACTGGGCGACGAGGGTTTTGTATTGAAATCGTGCGTGACATACTGTAAATGGCACAACAGTGGCAGGTGTTCCAACAGTTTTGTCGAAGATTATACTTTCTTCCTAGCAGCATACTGCTACCCCAGTTACAGATCCCTCCCTCATTAGCATTTTAGCTGGATGTAACATTTCGCCCACTTTTGGGGTAAGATCGCATCTTTTGCACTCTTCCTTTTTCACATATATGTACTCCATACTTGCCTGCTACATCTGCCACACATTAAAAGTACTTTTAGCTTGTCACAATTTTCAAATCCCACCACCCTTCAATACATTAATGCATGGTCATTAGTTAACAGTGATTTGTGCCAGTCCTATTTGCAACACATCACAGAATTACTAGCTTTATAGAAATACTGATAGGGCAGTACAGCCAATGTCCTAAATGATTGACTTAGCATCATCAAAATGTTCCCCTGGGGCACACATGTTGTTGTGCCAGTAACACCAATGTAATCTAGACATGCATGCTTTCTTATGTCAACAAGTGGTCAGAGCATCTGACTTGCAGCTGGAAGGTCGAGGGTTCGAATCCTGGCCAGGTCATACCAAAGACTTTAAAAATGGAACCTACTGCCATTGTGCTTGGTGCTGAGCATAAGGCTTAAAAAAAGAAATTGTTTGTCTGTCTTCAATCGCCCGCCAGTAATTTCTCGTCCGCTCGTATTATTTTTTTGCTTTCATTTTTTTTTCGCCTTTTGCATTGTACACAAACCTTTATATTTTCCGACAAAACTTTTTTTGTTCCTAATACAGTTTACACTGAAAAACCTAACCCTGAATGGATATCTAATCAGAAGAAGAACAAATAAAACCCCCCTTCACACACACCCACAAACGCACATACACACTTGAGGGAAATCATAGGCCTGCTTTTTCTCCATGTTCCTGGAGTTATGTTCGTTGTCGCTTCAACACTGGCTAGGCTATGGAGGATACCTACTTATGTAACTAGTTCGAATATACACAATTGATTCATACTACGAAAGTAGAGAAAAAGGTTCCTTCAATGGACATTGCCACTCCCAGATGTGTTAGGCTGGGATTGATGTGCTCACTACCCACGTGAGGGACTGAAATGTTGAAACCTTTCATTCAAATAGGTGTGTGGTCAGAGAGGCTTGCAGCGTGTGGCTGGGGGAGGGGGATATCAGACAAAATTACTATGTTTTTTCTTCATTTCATAATATTTGGTGGAAACTGAATGTTTTATATGGCAGGTCTCAGGTTTATTGGATCTGAGTGGGCACACTGCCTAGTCTGTATCTGACCTGCGAACTACAGTAACATGCTCTGGTCTGAATATGATGCGCATGATAGAAGTCAGCATGGCGTTGTACATGCTAGGCAAGTGGGGTCAAAAAAAAAAGTAAATAAAAAAAAAAGAAAAACCCGCCAGCCTGATGGCCTTTTTTAGGCAGGTCTAGAGGACAAACAAACAATATATTTTTTGGGGCCTAAGTAATGGATTAGGGGAAAAAAGCCAGTGAGCCACAACTGGAAAAAAGGTTGTGGCCGGCCCGACTTAAACCAATTGGTTACAAACTGACCCGTAAAAACTTATCTAACTAACTAATGTTAACTTTACTACAATTTGTTAGTGTAAATTTGCCCACTTCAGTTGTGTGCTACTGTGATTAACAAATGCACTACATAAGCATCTGATATTAAGTGAAAGTTGTAAAGAATAATGTGAAGGGCTGGATCATGTTGGGAAAGTGACCTTATGGAAGGCATTTCAAAGACAAATTTAATAAAGTTTCATGCTGTATATATCTAGTATTGTGCACATGGCTCCACGGCAACCATACCAAACAATTGCACAGATCAAATTGTGATGAAAAAGTTGTAGAAAATTGCTCTCACTGTTTATGAACATCAAGGAAGCGTGCATGAGCTTTTGTCGCATTATATAGTGATGTGTTGTCCACGTTTCTATGCACATTGATTTGCTGATGGTCTGAAATAATATTAAAAGTTTTATAATGTAACTAAATATTCTGTCATGAACCTGTTAAAGGGACTATTTCCTTGTCTCAGACGTAAAAATTCCCCCAACTAGGTTTTTTGCTCCTCCTTCACGCTGTCTTCAGTATATCCTTGTGTGGAAAAAAAAGGCATCTCTGGTATGATTGCCCATGTATGGCCCTACTGTTCTGAAGACACCATTGTGACACCATTTGTTGCATTTGGAAGGTACGAATTTCCAAAGAAATGCAATTTTTTCTCAACATGAGGTGCATTATGGGAAATATGTGATGTCATTGCGGCACATTAGTTTGACAAAGAATTGAATTTCTTTATGATATTGATGCCGCTGTGGAGAATATTTAGCAACTTTGATATGCCCTACATATGTTGTAGATTTGTGCTAAATCTACATGTAACATATTCAAACATTCCAACAGTATTAAATTTCAAGGACAAACAGGACATTCAATTATAAAGAAAAACAAAAGGATCTGAGGCAATGTGCCCACTTTAGACAATATTCTGTGACCTTGATGAGAACTAGAGGTATTTTTTGACAAAAATGAGTACTCTTTAATATGAGATATCTCGAGTTATGAAAAGAGGGTTTGGAGGGCCATGAATTAAAATTTTTTCCTCTCACATATGAAACCCATGTAGCGAGCCACTGGAAAATGCCTTTAAATGTAAATGTTGATGAGTGTCTTGCTCTATTTAGGAGTCATTTGGCCACTTGTGAAAAAATCCTTTGAAAAGAATAGGCTCTACCCTCAATGTAGGCCTCAGTTGATTTTTGTTGAGATTCAACTTAAATTATATCACAATGTGGAATTCAGTGGCAGTTCAATTGCTTTAAAACTTGTTTCAATGCACCAATGGGAGAATGAATGGGAATTCTTGATTGCTATCAATATACCTCATGTGTTTTGACCTGTGTGTGGCTGAAGTGTAATTTTTTAATAAATGTGAGGCAGACATGGAAAGGTTGTAGACCATTTTGTGGGTTGCATTTTTCAAGGGATGTAAATGTTGTTTACACCAACTTATATTCTACACCAAATCAATGATTTATAGTTGTATAAAGCATAAAAATGCTCATAATTTACATTTATGACCATTACCAAGAAGATGAAGCCAATTTCTGTGATGATTGGCCAAGCATCACTTATAGTTTCCTTTGAGCAGATCAAAATATTAACGTAATGTAGACATGAATATGTCAAAATGTCCCCTTTACAGCAATTTGTTGTGCAGAGTTGCCCAGTTGAGTCGTGCAGCACTGTTATTGACAAATTAGCATTTGTGGCATAGAAGTATGTTGTAAATGATGTGTTCAGCTGCAACAAACAGAGTTTGCTGTATATTCAAGAGAGGGCCATCATATCGTTTATATATATATTGATGTTGGGAAAGTGTCTGTAACAAGGAGGTTTCAAAGAAGAGTTAGGAAATTTGATTTTGATTTCTAGTAGATGGCACTATGTCAGTGCTACAAAGTTTCTCATGGATCAAACTGTGTGAAAAAATTGTAAAGAATAATCATTCATCTTTTTTTTCGTAGTATTGTGAGAGTAAATAACAAATTTTGTTGAAAAAGTTGTAAAACCATATTCATATGGTTTTATACTCTTTTATGTCGGACTGAAAAACAAAAGTAATAATCCCTATCGTCTGCCCTACCAAAATACAGTTGTACTGTCCTGTTGATGTCTTTGCCACTCCATTCAGAGTCATGACTGTTGAGGTGACTCCAAAAGATTGTACTTGCCCTATGGTAAATGTTGGTTGCATGGCATGTCACATGCAGTGATTTGAGCAAGTCAATGATTGAAAAAATATTTATGTATTAGTATACAAATGATGAATGTTTATGAGTGCAATAATGTCATGAGTTGAAAGATTGAATGTTCTATTCAATGAGGTGAACCCAAGTTGAAGAAAATGTTCATCTTTCAACAAATGAAATTAGTCATACTATCACATGCATGGAAAACATTCATCACTTGTTTTATATAACACCTAACTTCCTAAATAGGCCAGATGATTTTGGTCGAAATTTGATTCAAGGATCGGATAGCGCCAAACACTGTGCGTTATTCTAGACTAACCCACGATAGATAACACACGACGTAGTGATAGTGCCAAATAACCCATTGCGTGTGACCACCAATCCTCCCATCAAATGTAGTGGAATTAATAAGGTGATATATAATAGTATCTACCATTGACAAGCACATGGTGTGAATTTGCCCTCCTTTCTTGTCAATGGAGGATTGCCATCCCAAATTTTGAATTCTGGTAGCTGTAAACCAAAAGTGTATTTGGGGTCAAGAGTGTCTTTCTTTGAGAAACACATGTTTAGTCACGTGAGGAAACTTTTTCTACAGATTTAAGCAATTCCCTCAGCATGGGCCTCGATATTTGATTTTCCTCAAGATTGACATTCGATAATAAAGGGTGACCCAAAGCGTTGAATTGCCATAAAATTGTTTCAACTGTTTTGACACCTACTGACAGGATGATTGGAAGTTCTCGATTGCTATCAATATGCCTCACGTGTTTTTACGCGTGTGTGGTTGAAGAATCGTTGTGATTTCGATGTTAGCCTTTTTCCTTTTTTTCTGTATGTGGAAGCAGACAAGATGTTAAAGAGCTGATGGCATTTGCATGAAAATGTGGACATGGGGTTGAAAAGTAAACTTTCTTTGGCAGGGGTCAAATTTTGTCATACATATATCCTAGTTTGAGAATCCATGCATTATGAAGCCGCCTTAAAAATTCAGTTTTTATCTCAATACATAATGTATTGAGATGTAACACTAGCACTAGCTGTAGCCAAAATTCTTCATAACATGGTCATTTTTTGGCTGCTTATTATCCTATTAGGAGAGCAAGTACTTTTGATATAGAGAAAAAAGATGTGGTTAGTGAGATTTGTACTTGTTGACTTTGCTGTATCCTTTGGACAATTTTCTACCCTACTTCATTAAACATTTACAGTTATCTGATGACCCTTTTGTTTCTGACTTGGGAATCATCAGTTTACCTACTATAGCTCCTCCTGCCCAAACTCTAAATGCACATTTCTGGTGTCTGTCAACATTTGTGGCTAAAAATATATTTTGCAATGCGGTTTTGGGATCCATGAAACTCCCTTCTCCTTAATGTTTTGGCACCACTGATAACATGATCTTGCTTCTTGTTTGTTTTACAAATGACACAGCCATAGTGGAAAACTTAACCTGAATGTATTGAAAAAAACTTATTCTAAATCAGTTGCTTGGGGTATAATTTGGCCATAAGTATGATACTTTGTACATAACTCACGGATGTTTGATGGGAGTATTGAGATACTGCAGCATAGCTGCTCTAGTTCCAAGATATTGGCATATGAGTGGAAGTATATATTGAAGTTGCCAATTTTGTAACTATTTTATTGATTTTCTTGTCTTTGCCCTCCTAGAAAATTGAAGAGCACTACTTTAATGGTTTGTTATTGCTTGCTCATGGAACTATCTTAAAATACCACAGCAACTTTTTCTAAATAAACACGTGTTTGTGATATTTTATTCTTTCCTATCCTAGTGGTTGATGTAATGTGAGTTACTGGAATAAGATTTTTTCCCCATATATGAAATAAAAGAATGGTAAAAACCTAATAAATGAATTTTTGTTTCTACTCACCATCTTAATTGTGAAAACAAGGAAAGAGTTTTGAGCCACCACTATGCCAAGTAGATTAGGTAATGAATTGTGTAATGTAGGTTACCAGCCGTGTAACATGAGATACCAGCCGTGTAACATGAGATACCATGTGTAACATGAGTTGCAATACAACTTATCCGTGAAGTGCACAGTGTACAGTACCACTGTGTGTTCTTATGTATTCAGTCATCACATGAATGAATATTTCAATAATCTAGGATTATTATTTTTAATAACACTGGGTTTTTACCTCATTTTGTAATCATCATGCATGCAGCAAGTAAAATCAATTAGAAGAATTCTGAACTATGTTGACCACAACATTTGAGCATACAAAATCAGAACATGAGATTAAGAAGTGTGCTTTTCTTAAAGGGGAGAGAATGATGAGATGTAGTTATTGTCATCACTGACGATGATACATGTAAGATAAATGCACACAAACAATGGAACCTGCAGTACTTTACAATTTATTGGACCAACCTGATCTAGTTTTTACAGGGCTTGTTAGAAAGCAGCACCTATCAGTCAAAGCAGTGGTACACAAACATTAGATCCCTAGCTTCAATGCAAATGAATGGAGCAGGGTGAAGAATATATAACTAACAGGACACATTCTGTTTGAACAAGTAAATAGGAGCTACAGTCCTTCAATTGATTCCTTCAGTCTGCACAGGACATTAATGGATGCAGTTATTTTTAACAATGAATGGATGTAACCCTGTTAGGGTTACATTCCCACACGACATGGATATGGGATGCAATTCTTTTTAACATTGCTATGATTGCATCCCATTCATGTCATGTCAAGAAATGCCCCTCACAGATTTTTGACATAAATTGTGCAGCCATATATGTAATGTTTATTCCCAGAGGCCTCTGGTTAGCTAATTTCCTGCCTGCTGATCTTATCTCTTAAAGCAGATTATCTTTCTCCAGAAAAACCATACACAGAAAAACAGTACTGGGAGTTGTCATGGTGACAATCCTCTAAAGTTGTGAGCCATGCCTGGTAAGCATCTTTGCTGAGACGCTGAGGTGTGAACCTGCTATGAACGTTTCACTGAAAACCCGATGAAGGGCCAAGTGATCGGGAAATTAGAAGTGTTCGAATCTGTAAGGGCCCATTTCATGGCATGTCTTGTGAGCCTGTAGGTATCATTTAAAGCTATCTGTGCAAAATACGGTATTACTGTATCTACACAAATGTGCCTCTTATAATGTACTGCAGTGCTTCAAAACTTATAGTTTTGCATAGGAAAATTTTCAAATCGTACAGAATGGGGCTGCATGTAAAAATAGTCAGGATTTTTAATGTATCTTTTGTGCACCTTTTATCACTATTAGCTATAGTCAGAGATGCCAACAAGAGAGTAACAGCTGGAGGAACACCTTGAAAGGACTGATCTGTGCCCTAGGGGAGGGAGTGTCCCCTTCCCCTTTGACGTTTTTTCGAAAAATCTGCACTGCTTAGATGCCAAATGGTGCCATATGGTACACATTTTGGAGGTAGTGCCATGATTTTCAGTTTAAGAATTTTCCAATTTTTGGTGCAGGCCTACATCTTTTTTTCATGTTTTTTTTTTGCTAATGGGTAGCATTTCATACCATACCATGTGCTCACAATTTCATCCAGCTTGGAGAAAGTACTTGAAATACACTAGGCTACATACATATTCTGGTGTGGTAAGGGGGTGCTTGGAATTTGGGATGATTTCGCACAAAGTTAACGGGCCACCATAATCAGCAACTGCAAATTGGTAAATTGTGTTCAACAATAAAGTCACTGAAAAGAACCTCTTCTTTCATCACTTACTCTCTTCGATCCGATGAAAAAATGGTGAAAGGCTCCATTGAGAATCTCTCTTCTCTGACATAGCTTTTGGTAATGTTTAGCACTGCCTAGGTGTTTACAATAGCTAGCAGGTCTATACCTGGCTTAGGATAGGCTAGCCAAACACATAGGCCTAGTTAGTGCTAAACAGTGCATGACCCCTTCTGTATGCCCCTCCCCCTTTTGACCAAAATTCCCCACAAAATATTTTGGAAGGGGGACTATCCCCCTCAACCCAAATTCTGAGACCTAATGACAACATTGGTGGCAGATTGATTTACCTCTGATGTATTTTAGGTATAGGACCCAAATGTATAGGACCTGTCAATTTCACCATGTTCTTCCGTTGGCTTAATGTGGATGTCAGCATGCTGTCATTTTCTTTTCCTTTGATTTTCTGTTACAGGTACCAGATCACTGTTGGTGTCCATAGAGTTCAGTTGATTATTCTTCATGACATTTTGTGAGGTTGAAACTTTATGGTAGTCTGCCATATTTTTCTGCAATGATTGTGAATCAGTTTAATAAGTCTCATCAACTGTATATAAACTTGGCTGCTAAAAGTATCAATTCGCCGGTGAACTTTTCAGCTGTGAAAACTGACAAGAAACAATATGAGTGATAGTATTAAAGATTTGAAATTAAATTCATCAGAAAAGAGGAGTTCCCATCTTAAAAATCGTTGCCATAATTTGGTTATCTTACTTCCATTTTCAGGACACGAATGATGTATATGGTGCATCTGACAGTATTTCATTGCCTGTGTACTTCAGTGAAGATCGTGAAAAGATCGTGACCAATCTTAAATTACCGTGTGTCAGTTCTGAGAGAGATAGATGGGTACAAACAGGAGCTGCTCTATTCCTGAAAAATCAGTAGAAATTGTCCATTTTGAGCCATTAATTAATTACTCGAGAAATGTGTCACACATTTATCAAAGCATAGAGATATAGCTCCCTCTGTATCTTATTTAATATTTTGCATGACTTGTAAAAAGAAGGACATAATTACCACTGAAATTGTATTTTATGAGATAGTAAAGTGTAAAATATTATTGAAACAGGAGTAGTGTAATAGAATTTCATTCGTTGCACAATTCTTGGAAGTAGTGTTAGCTAAGATGAAGTACATTGAACCAAAGTTGTATGCGTGAGATATTCTGTACTTAATGAAACTTAATTGTTTCAAATTGGACAATTTAATGGACCCAACTTAGCTTTTGAGTGGTGATGTAAGGTGCAAGGATCATTAAGAAATGTGAACTAGACTTAGGGATTGCATAGATTAGACAGAATGATTTACAGTGTATGAAAAAAAGAGGTGTTTATAGATCTTGAATCCTTGGAGATGTATGTTTATAAACTATATAGCCTGCCTACTATTGAAGTAAATATTTAATATTAATGTTTGATACAATGAAGAAAGATATTAGAAAGTAGGAACTGATTTTGCCTTTTCCTTCTCAGTTTGAAATAATGAAGTAAGCTGCTTTTGGAAGTTGAAAAATGCTTTTTATTGTTCTGGCAGGAATGGGGGAGGTGGGGAATGTTCAAGGTAAACAATAAACCTTGTGTGGTCATGTGATTGACTTAAAATGTTATTAGTATTTGCAAAAATAAGCACTTCTCTCAGTGTCATAGTAATATGAAATTTTGATTTTTTTTTCATGTTAAAATATTTCACCTGCATCTTCTTCCTTATTAAAAGTTTTGCTAAACTATAACTATCATATAAATGTTTAACTGTGCCTAATTGGAGAAGGTAGTAAGAGCACAGTGTGAGGTTGGCTTAGGATATTACAGTATTGTTAGTCATTTTTTAGTTTCTGGTAGACAAATATCATCATAGATTTATTATAAACAGTACCTTTTTGGGATACTACTGCTCTATTTTATGAGAAAGATGTGCTAAAGAATCTATTAAGAGACTTGGTCAAACCTTTTTATTATTAACTTGGAGGAGACTGTCCCTCCCAAATGGCCCAAAAAAGCTTTTATTACTACTTGATAGTATACAGTGGGTAGAAACTTGAAGGTACTGTATTTGACAGAAAGTTAGGCCCACCTTTAGCTGTTTTGATTAGTAGGAAAAGTGATGTAAAACAGTTTGATCATTCTATAAGATTGGTCAGATTTCATTTTTATCAACAGTTCTGACCATTTATGTTTATAGTATCTTGCAAATGCTCATCTTGAGAA
>WURT03119030.1:0-11828 GCA_009936505.3 Holothuria glaberrima
ATAGATTGATTTTTTTGCATTAATTGAGAAATTGCAGACATGAGATCCATATTTCAAGGCTGGGTACATGCAGCTTACAACATTTGGGAAGTGCCGTTTCCGGCCATCTGAGGAGTTTGTAAAGCTAAAAATTTTCTTGTACGCTCCGCGCCAACTGATGGTGGCGCTCCGCTTAGATAGTCCGATAGTATCAGCTAATTCTACCACACCAGTCATATCCTCCGCCCCTCTGCCCCCTCTGCCCCCAGATGGAAAAGTCTGGCTACGCCACTGCTGAATACAAAAACCCTTTGTCAAGCATTCTGATCCACGAAGTTGGCCCCCGGGCACCCTGAACTGAATATAAGCCACTGTATTTGCCTATTTGATGTAACATGCATTAAGAACGTTAAGCACAACCACGATTCCCACCAAATTGAAAATCTAAAACTATTGACATTTTTAAAAGACAGGTCCTGTGTTTGCACACCTTCATGAATAAACATGAGCTACACTTGCAAATTCACCCAATCCTCACATGATATCATGCAAAATTTCAAGTCACGAGACTCTTTAACTCTAACCTTATTTCATTTCTCCTCCTTAACCCTAACCTCGTGACAGGATATCATGCATGATATGCATGTCTCGAGGCTAGAATGTGACACATTACAAAACAAAATGTGAGGAGGTGTGCAAATTAAATACATTGAAGAAGGGACTAATACATACGTTTTAATTAGGCCTATCACTTGACAAATGTTGAAGATATGCCTTTTGCATAGGTAACGAGAAATCTTATGTACGTAGCTTCTTTGGGTGAGTAAAACTCCTTAGAGAGTAACATTTGGTTCACCCTGAGAAATCTCTGAATTGGTCAAACTTTGAAGAAACATATATATCTTAAGAACGATGAAAAAATGTTCAAATATTCCAACAGGTTGTATATCAGGGATCTTCATCCATCACTTTGAAGGAATACAGCTTTTTCGGGCCAATGAATAGCATACTGGTCGATTTGGAGAGACAGAGATAAATGATAAAGGACCGTTCCATAAGTGTATGGGAAAGATATTGCACAACGGGGAAGGGGAAGGCGTAGCCTATACCATGAAAACTCTTCTGATTGGCTAAAAGTCGTGACATGAGAATTACCAGTGTCATAAGGTCATTGCCCTGATAATCCACAATTTTTTATATTTACTTTTGTACTGAGGGGGCAATCCCCAGACACCCCACCGAAAACGCCAATAGACCGTTCATCATATTGATGACACTTTTAAGAAAGCAAAATGTAGCCTGTTGATCAACGACTTGAATGTTGAAATACCTCCCCTTGTCTGCTCCCAGCTATTCAAGTTTTAAAGGGGAAATTGTCGCATCCCAGACATTTCCAACTCTCCCAACTAGGTTAGTTCAAGCCCCGCATACAATTGTCTTTTGCTTCTCCTTGTGCAGACACAAACATAGTTTATTGCTTAAGGCCATATCCTGTTGAGTATACAAGGCCCTAATATGTAATCAAAACACTTTCTGTGCATGCCGTGTACAATGAGCTGCTCTGCATCATTTTGATTTTTGTAACTCTGATGTCAATCAAAGAGAAGTCACCAACTGAGACTTTTGCTAACCCTCAACTAAAAGTCATACTTGGGGTGATGCAAATCCCTCTTCAAAGTTGTTCAAGTTTTAAAGCTACCACTGGGAAGTTGGGGAAGTGTTTTGTGTACAGTCAACTAATCGTGGGGAAAAACAGCTAATTTATCTAAGATTTAAAACAAGAAAGACTTTTCTGAAGAAAGCAGTTCACTGAGTACTTACCACTGCACCGGCCAAATTTTTGTGCCACACGTGAAGTTGTAAGGCTCGGGTAGTTCAACGGAAAAGGCAGTCCCTGTGAATTTGTGGAAAGAAACCGCACCGACTCAACAAGGATTTCTGATGAAATGGCGGGTAACCTCACTCAGACGAACATTTTTATACGTAAAAAAAAAACAAGGTTTGTACGGTAGCAGGGAGAGTCCATTTCAATCAGTTTGAGAGACAGAAAAACTCATTTACACGGCTCATTTAGGTTGTAAAGGGCTCTGCCCTGAATAAAAAAGGAAACAAATTTTAATCTGCGGGTTCCTCTAGCTGGTGTATTACTTCCCATAGACTTAGTGAAGAGGTTAAGTCAAATGGGCATAGGGCTCAAATGAAAAACATGTTAAGTGTTCAAACTAACCATTTGCTTTGTAAGTCTCGTTCCCGCAAAGTTTAACCCTGTGTCTGTCTTCCTGCCAAAATGCTAGTGCCTGGCTACACCACTGCATATGTGCCCTATATCCAGATGGTGCAGACAGTTGGCTTGCCCATAACCAGATTACCTACGAGGAAGGGGCGCTTTTCCATGAGGACGAATTTCGAAGTAGAATTTGTAATTGAATAAATCTATGAATATAAACAGCTTCCAGGGGTTAGAGGGACGGTGGAGTTTGCTTGGTGGTTGAGTGTACTGTAAGGAACCTCCAGCCCTCCCAGCCTTTGAGAAAGTGGAAGACTAGAGATACTCCCACGTTCGTCGGATGGGGACATTAGAAGTCCCTGGATCAAATCTAGGTTGAGCCACTTGGAAATTTTTTTGGGACTGAAATTTACTCTTTCAGGATAGCTGTTCACAGTAATGCTGGGAAGGGGTTAAATTTGTGAATTTTAATTTGGGTATCTGATTGTCCGTTTCAGGAAGTTGTCCGATTCAGGAAATTGTCCGACTCAGGAAGTTGTGAGCTTTGCTCGGTTCATCTGTTGAGCAGTGGTGCAGAGCAAGGAACCTCCACTCCTCTCAGCCTTCAGGAAATTGGCTAAAGACTGGGGTTACACTCACGTCCGTCGGTCCCGGGAGCAGGATTGGGAGCGGGATTGGGGTCGATTAGTACACGCCTGCCTCGTTAACGTCTGAGCACTATAGTTGAAAAGTGAAGGCGAATCTCTCCGGTATTCATCCACGCTCACTCTGGTAAAGGGTCCTCGATGTGCCACTTTCCCACAGGCTGGGAGAGGGGTAGGTTACTTACAGTACACTCATCCACCAAGCCAACTCCACCGTCCCTCTAACCCCTGTAAGCTGTTTATATTCATAGATTTATTCAATGATTTATCCACATTCACTCTGGTAAAGGGTCCTCAATTAGCGGATTGGCTTCCTGGCGCTCAAACGTTAAACTTAAAGTTGTCTAAAAGGAACTTGACTCAATTGAGAATTTTTGAATAATCAAGGATTCTCAGCGTATAACTGATACAGCATATTGCAAAGTTTGGAGAAAAGATAAGCCCAAAGATTCGCCTGAAAGGAACTCTCGTGGGGGGTCATCTGAACCATCAACCCGCCTCTGATTACCGGCCTGGAGCTGTTTCTCGACCACAGTGACTTCTCAGAGAGGCAGAGAAGTAAAAAATATCTAACAATGCATTGAAACCATTGTTGTTGTAGGCATGGGGTGGAATATGTTTTTTCTTTCGATGTGAAGGCGTCCCATTTGGCATATGTACTTAAAAATCTCAAAGCTTCACTATGGCTCCTTCCTTCACAACCTCTTACAGCAGGGCTGTAGCCTGCGGGGGTCAAGGGGGAAGTCCCCCTGAAACTTTAAACCCTAAATAGAAATGGTCACCTTATGAAAAATAGTGAAGATATATAAGACTCGATTGTCTTCGTCTCCAAAGCATGAAGTCTTAAAAGTATTGATAAGGAGGTCTAGAGAGTGTCACTCCCGCCAATCAGTGGGGGTACTTTTGACAAAAGCTATACCTACGACGGTGAAGCACAAACCGATGGTAGTCCTCAAGTAACGCACGAAAAATGGGGGGGGGGGATGAGGTCCGCACTGGGCAGCAGTCTGGTGCCATGCCACAACTGAAAAAGCACTAAATAATGTGAGATTCTAGAACATAACAATCGCTTCAAAGCTTTGTCAAAGATAGAGTTTAGGTAGGGCTGTACAGTTATAAAACGATGAAAACGAGCAAATAAACACGAAAATGTTCTTTATGTCCATTGTTGCACAAAAGTTTTCGAAGATTCACATCTTCCTCCTCAGGTGCAATTATATACAAGTTTGAAAGTTCAACAGTCAAAAGAAAGAAAAGTTACATAATCCAATCATTCAAAATACATCAAAATACAGAAAGAGTATAACTTGATCCATGTTGGTATAGCTGTGTGTTCAGAGTGGGTTTGAACTTATTAATGAACAGTGCTTCTTTGATTTTTATTTCGAAATCTGAGTTGTCAGTTGCCAGAATAGAAAAGTTCTTACTGTCTGAAGACCTGCATTCTTCACAATTAAGTATGTGGTCATATAAATGCTCACTAATCCTGATAGACAACTGCCGCTTGGTCTTACCAATGTAAGATTCATTCCTTAGGAGGAAGATGTGAATCTTCGAAAACGTTTGTACAACAATGGACATAAAGAACATTTTCGTGATTGTTTGCTCGTTTTTATGGTTTTGTCAAAGATAGCACCATCTTTTTTTTTGTTGTCCAAGCTACCTTACAAATGCAAACATGCATCAAAGGGAGATACCTTAGTCAGCACCGCTTCCTTACACCCAGCAGAAGAGAGAATAGACGAAAGGCGCTAAAAAGTGAGAGTTTCTAAACATGTAACCAGTTGAAAGCTTTAACAACATCATAGCCCTCTGACAAATACAAAATGCTCAAAGAGTAGGTGTGTCACAGCGGCCCTCAGACACCCTCCACAAAAAAGGCACTGCATAATAAATTTATAAACATGTAGTCGGCTCAAACTGTCAAAGCTTTGCTAAAGACATCATCAATTCAATTTGAACCCAAGCGACCTTACATAAAAGTCATGCCTTCCCCTAAGACCCCTTCTCTTAGAACCCTCCCTCAGGGCGGCACTGGGTGACAAAACAAGGATCCGTGTGGTGCCAACTAGCCTAGGTACGCCACTGCATGCTGTCACAAACTGCCCCCTAGAGATTTCGCCCAGGCTACTGCCCTGAGGCTGTTTAGGAATAAACGGTGGATTTAGTGTGGCCCTCTTTAATGCTCGTGGGGCTCCTGACAACTGCTCAAGGTGCCCAACTTGAGACGGACCTGCGCACCGTCTCAGATGACTATGTAATCAAATAGGAAAGCTTGAGTCGAACCTGTATGCACCATTGAATAAATCGACTGGCCGTTTGTCCGAGTCAGACTGTTGCAAAGCAAATTGGCCACAATGTGATTTTACTCTTAGTTCGCATCCAATACCACCATATAGTTGAGCTTTGTTAGGCTCCCAGGCCTGCGTCACAAGTTTAGAAGATATCTTCAAACATATTATGGAATGCAATAGGAACATACACAGCTTTTTCCAGTTAAAGGGAAATATTGCGTTTGTTTTCCAGAAAAGTTTCATATTTTCTAAACCAATATTAATAGATACACGTTAATAAATAATTTAAAATAAGGCAGTATGGTAGCTTTCTTTTTAAGAAATAAGGCTTTCACAGGAAGAAATTCAGTTATTTGTTACTCAAAAATAATTTGTTCACCCAAACTTTCAAAAATTCAAATGATGCAACGTCCGTTACTCATGTAATACAAAATATTTTCAGGAGGTAAAGCTATAGCTGGTGTTTATCATTGAGACTGAATGGTTTCATACGGGTTAAAGGTATTTTCTTTGTATGCCATGTTGATGCATTTAAACCCAATATTTCCCTTTAAGCTTCTAAAGTTGATACAGGAAGTAAGCTGCTTCTGTTTCGGTTTCAGTTTTGTCCTGGTCACGAATTATCCGTAAGCTATCGCATCACGGAAATGCACCACACTCACTGTATTATAACCATCCGGTTCTCGTTTATCTACTCGGACAATTCCCAACCGGGCAACTTCCCCTCCCCTAACATAACCAACCCGAATAATTTACCACCCTCAAATTCCAAATTTTCTGGTAGGGAAAATTTCCTTCTGAAGGGAAATTTTTACGGATGGGAATTGTCCGGGTGATCAGGTAAGTCGTGAGCGGTGGTGTGTCCAGGAAAAGTCGTCCATGTGGGAATTGTCCGAGAAGAGCTGTCCCTCAACGAACCCGTTCTCCTCCCATACCATAAAAAATTGGTTTGCATGTTTGATGCAAACATATGCAAGCCTATAAGCTGGTATAATATTAAGTTTATAGTAATATAATTGTCATTTGCATGTTTTACTGTTGATTTTATTGATACAAAGTTTTTCCCAGTTTCTCTCTGTGGCGGTAATCTTTAAATTCTACTCATAAAAATCGCATCTTAGAGCACTTAGACTTTGAAATTTACCGGAGAGGATACTCAAGTTTGGAAGCCTGTGACAACAATTGTCATGAATTAATCTTAGTGTTTAGATGTAACTTACAACTGTACAAGGTCTGGGAAGTGTCCCGTTTTGCAACCTGAGATGTACATTTGTCAAATGGAGGTGTTCTCCATATAGCCCATAGTGTAGCGAACTTCCCTTTGGCGGGAAGGTTTGGAACTGCCCCCATCCCCCCTCGCTCTCTTTCTCCAAAGAAGTCTGGATCCTCCCTTGAATTACCAAGTTTTGCAGGGGATGGGGACTGCCGCCAGCAAGCTGTATGGCTATGCTTACCACCGTAAAGACATAGGCTGATAAACTTTGGCCTTAATCAGAGGAGGGTCCCGGTATAGAGGGTCAGATGACACCCCTACGAACAGAGAGTTCCCCTGAGGTCAACTCTTGAACACACATTTACCGCCAAGTTTGCAAAATGCTGCACCAGTTAGCACCTGGGCATTGCTTACTTAAAAATATTTTCCAGTTTTGAAATTCTAGTTTGTTAGACAAGATCCCATCACCAGGCGGACGGCCTTCACATTCATAAATGTATTCACATTTTACCTCGGATTCCTTTGGGATAGAAAGTGGCCCTAACCTCTAAGGCAACTTGATTACTTAGCTGACACGATATTTTAATCGCCAAAGTTGAAGTTATTTTGTGTCCTATCGGGAACGATGATTCCCGAGAAACTTCTTGCGGGTAAATTCCCTTGTTTGAATTACAACAATAATTGCCAAGTCATATCAATCGATTGTTCTTTATTTTTTTAATTTTAATAACTTTGATTCTTTGTGTTTTCTTAGAATAACAACACATGCCTGAGTGAAAATAGCTGACGCTTCATGAATCCTGGAAGTACTTTCGATGTTTAACTTCCAATGATGTATTAAAGTGACCAACCAAGATTGTATGTCATGATACCTCTATTACAATCGACGGAAGCCCAAACAAGACTGTATTTATAGGCATGGGATAATATGAACAATATGCTTCCTAACGGGTCAATCTTGTATTTGGATTCGGTAATCGACCGGTACCATTAGAAGAATGAAAGTTCAGGCTGACGAACTGCTTCAAAAAAAAAAAAAAAAACATGGGCTGCAGAGTGCTCGAAATCCGAGAAGGAAGGTGATTACGGGGGTAACAGGAAACGCACAACTAGACTACCTTAGTTATATTGCGAGGAGCAAACTTATTTTTATGATGATGATGTTGTCTAAAAAGAGGACATGGGCAATAAAGCTGTACTAGGTCCGTTCCGGATATTCCACTTGTTTTCATTACCTGAACATTTATTTAGAACTTTGAAACTCGGCTTTCACTCATTGGTTACCAATAGCACAAGACTGCTTTTCCCTGTTCATGTCCTTTCTAAGAACGCTAGAATGAACAGAGCATTAGGCCTATACATTATTCTTATCCAGACGGAACTAAAATTTGGGCTCGTGAATTGGTTTTGAGGATAAGGAATACTTTCCATTTTATAATGAAACGTTGTTGAAAGTACCCCCCCCCCTCCCCTCCAGCTTTGAATTTCTCTGTCTACCACCCGTTAAAATAGTGGACAAAGAAATGAATGTGCGTTTTCTATACCCACCGTACTTTTTGATTTCCGTAAATTTGGCATGTTTGTGTACTGGCGGATCCAAGTGGTAAGATGTGACCGGGGCTGCTAGACCTTAAAATTTTCATAGCACAAGTAAAATTGCAGCATTTCAATGTGTTTTGTTAAGAGAAATATAATCAGACAACTTCCCCACCCCCCCAAATAAAATCGTCCTGGTGGGAATTGTCGGGGGGAGAATTATCCCGGCTAGTTGTCGGGAGGGCCTAATTTTTTTCCCAGGACGAATGAGGGCAAATCGATTTTTCAAAATAGTTTAAATTTGTTTCAAAATCAAGGTTAGGTTCATGGTTTAAGGTTAGACGTATGGGGACCACGGTTATTTGGCCTGTTCTTTCATAATCTTTTGTCAGAATTTGAAAAAAGGTCGAAAAGCTGTCATTTTAGAATTAGGGGTGTGGCCTATTTCCAAGAAGCTGATTCGTCCATTGGCATGATTTACCCTCATTCGTCCAGGGAAAAAATAATTACGCGTCCAGGGCATTGTGGGAATTGGGAAGTGTTGCGCCGTAATATTTGCTGATGTAATGAGGTGTATGACATTCTCATCCACTTATATGATTGGGGAGGGTGGAATACTTTTCTTCACAATACTTTGCTAACCACCATAATATTGTAAATGTATGGCTCAATCACGATTTTTTTATTCCGAAGCGCGTCGTGCTCATCTACTACCGCATACATTAGTCAGGGTAACCCTGACGTAGGTGACGTGCTTACATTTGATCTTACCACTTAACCCTAACGTCAGGGCCCATAACATGAAGAAAGTCACTTCCCATCCAAAAAACGTGGAGGGCCAATCAGGGATAAGAATGGTCGGCAACTAATATGAATATCCATATAATTGCGAATTTTAAGCCAATGGGAAACGTGGATGGAAGACAATTTTCAATTAACAAAACAACGTACCCTTTTCGTTGAATCCAATCCTTGCCGAGAAGTCTAGCACATGAAAGAATGATACATTTGCTCTATACCTGTCTGAAAGCCTCACGCTTACATCATTGAAGATAAACATTGAAAATGTTCGGGATTTGTTTGTTACAGATGAGTTGTTCACTGCGACCAAAACCACAAGTGTTCGTAGAGTTATATATACAGGCCTATTACACACGTCATTGTTCATATTTTACACACTGTATGTATTGTAGCACTGCAAACGCACATGGCTATAATGGGGAAGGGTGCCGTTTGATAACTATGTAAGACATAGGTCTAAGAAGATTTCTTCGGCTGGGGGCTGAACATTGTTTGGGACCGCCATCCTGAGGAAGGATATTGGTGAGGAGATGCCCCAGTCTATTGAATTTGGAAAAAAATTTGAATATTTGAAGGTCCTTGGATGCAACTTGGCGGGACATATTGTGCACATTTTAAGATAAATAAATGCAAATTGTTGATTTTTTCATAGAGGAACATAAAAGGAGTTTTTGTCTTTGTAAGGTATGATAAAGAAAAATATGCTAAAAATACTTAGATTCCTCGGGCTGTTTGTCTTCGTGAATCTGTTTTGCATACAATAAAAAGAAGAAAACAAATTTTTCCCAAAATGTTCGAAAACTGAAACTCGTTAGAACAGCCCATCCACAGTGACATTATTCGCAAAAGGTAAAATGTATTTTGTTGAACACTTCCATTTTCGTAAAGTCAAAATTATTCTTGGTGGCTTTCATTGAAAGTGCATTTTTCGGCACGTTCCGCTGGCGTATTGCTGGTTCAGGGCATCCTCATATTGGCAAATCGTACATATCAATATTCCGGTAGTCAATTTTTAGACCCATCAGGCCCGAACCCAGACAAGGTACAGAAGGGGCGAAATGGCTTCCGGGGCGAAAAAATTTGCAGGGGGCCAAATGTGTAAAAATGTATTACATCAATGGCAACTTGAAACTTTCTAAGGGGAAGAAAACATTTCAGGGGGCTTCTCCCCTCCCCCTCCCTTTGACTACGGGCCTGAGGTCCATTGGGCCCCCTGTACATTACCCTCCTTTTCCTATGATGGCTGCCCTTTTCATCTTTTTCCAAAACTGATAAAACTAATATTTGTCATGCATCCTATGTAAGTTTAAGCATTTAATTTTCTAGTAATGTCAACTTTTAAATACAGGCTTCAGATTAAGGGGGCTTTACCTGAATCGGGCAATGACCCAATAAATCACACTAGTGACGTGTACTCTGTCTATAACGTACTTAAGCCTTAGGAGATGCTGTATTAACTACATAATTTTTTTTAAAAAGGCGTTTTAATTTTTAATTTTTTAATCTTTATCCTCCCTACTAAACACTCAAATTAATAGACCATATGGTCAAAACCCCTGAACGCACATCCCAGTGTTATGTGCGAAAAATCTCCACCCCGGAAAAACATGATTTTGTTCAAAGTAGTCTGCCACCAGCATCACATAAACATATACATATACGTTTAGGTATACAGATGCTTCAGCATATACGCATATGTCTGCGTATATATAGACGACTACGTTCACTCATACGTAAATGTATACGTTAACTATAAAAAAAAAAATAAAAAAAAAAAACACACACTTAAACGTTTACATATACAACGAGAAGAAACATGGAAATACACAAAAGGGGCGTACGTAAGTTTTAAATTGTGCAAAATGTATGTAGGCCTACGACGTTTCGGTAATCTGCCCTTCAAGAAGTTAAAAACTTACGAAGCAAATACGCCAAAGTTATGACAGATAGGATCTAGTCCATGAACAGGATTAAAGTTATTCATGACTTCAGTAGCGTCCTAGTTTCTAATGAGGGGCAGTGGTGGAACCGGGAATCGGTCAGAGGGGCAGGCCCGTAGCCCGACAAGGTAGTAAAGGGGGTAATTGGCTTCCAGGAGGGGAGAAAAAATTCCGGGGGAATGTGTAAAAATGTATTAATTTAAAGACAACTTGAAACTTTATAGGGGGCAAAAAGTTTTGAGGGGGATTCCCCCCTAAACCCACCCCAACTATACGGACGCTCCGCCACTGATGAGGGGCTGAGGACAATGCGCCAAAGTTAAGACAAATTAGGATCAAGAAAAAGCAAAATGAACGAACCTGAATTGCCTGATATGAGCACGGTTGTCCCTTTGCCAGCGTGGTGTCCATGGAAAAGCCTATGCCACCTCTGAGTAGTTTCGAAGTCACTGTTGTGGAGTTTTCCACTGACAACTGCATGGGCCCACCTACAGGAGATTATGTGTGAAGATTTACAATATTAAAAAGATCATTTCTTAGTGCAATATATGACAAAACTAGAAGCTCCTTACAGACCCTAGGTATATGTTGTTGTTGTTGTTGTTTTTTCTTCGTATTATGTCTTGCTGGCACATTGGCGTAGTGCGAGCATGATTATCGACGCCCATATGGTAATCTTAATCCCCTCGACCCTCCGGGCCTATCCTCACGCATTGTGAAGTTCATGAAGATAAAGCAGTAAAAATTATTAGTACATCGCCATGATGATTTGGCGCAGGCCCGTAATCAAGGAGGGCATTTGGGGGCCAGGCCCCCTGCTCCTTGGCTTTCCCCTGCTCTGCCGGCACTGACTTATCCCCTGACAAATTGCAGTTGGTTACATATGAGCCATCAATCGTATGGTGCTTGGGCTACATTTCATAGAAGGTAGTTTCTTGCAAATCTTGAATAAGAACATTACTGGCTGTTATTCTTTTTGTGACTCCTGGCTAAATATCTGCAAACAATGAGAGAACTTTGAATTTTCATGACCGCCCAGAACCTGACAGCTTATTTAGGTCTCATATCACATAATCACAGCTGATTAATAGTATCCCAGAATCGCTTCTCCCCCTTTATGTTAAGTAAGAAAGAACCTTGTAGGTTAAAAATATCTGTAACACAGCAGTGGCAGTTAATGTAGTTCTACCTAAA
>WURT03119041.1:0-11828 GCA_009936505.3 Holothuria glaberrima
GAGCTAACCCTAAAAATGACAATTAGCTCAGTGAATTAATCCCTTCACGCAACTTGCCATTTTACCATATTTACGTACGGATCTCGGGCAAACTGCTTGTGGAGTAAGTGGGAAAAGGGTAGGGGGAAGATTGTTAGTTCAACCAAACGGCAAGAGGACTGCTCAACATTTATTGGATCTGCATTACACAAAGAAAAATTCCAATGCGGTATTATTGGAGGATAAGGGCAACTGTCTCAGCACCATGCCAGAACTTGACGTTATACACGAAAATAACGATTGCTCTTCATTTTATTTTTTATTCCAATCGTTATTTTTTTCTTATATTACAAAACAAAAGTCAAAAATAAATTTTTGGGCTGTTGCTTGCAGTTAACAAAGTTGTCAAGCAAGAAAAGTTTTCCTTCTTCATATAGTGGCACATTCTAGCCCCCCTTGTAATGCCCCTCAACCGCGTGTGATGAAGGGCACTTGAACCTAAAATAACCCAAGCCCGAGGTCGTAATACTGCCCTGAATGCTCTGTATGATATAATATACCAAACGATATTCCCTTCGAAATATTGTGAAACTTACTGCTGAAATAAAAAAGCTCAAAAAGTTGATATAACCGTTTACAGCATTATAAATGGAACCCATCCCAAATAAGACGCCCAAAGTAGCCTGTATGCCCCCGCAGACACGACGTCCTGTTAGTCCCTTCGTCACATCCATTATCTGAAAATTAGAGGGGTAATTTCCATTTTTATACTGTTCCATTGCAAAAGGTGCAAGTACAATATACGAATACAAATAGCAAATCCTAATTTAGGCAAAAGATTATTTTAGACTGATCAGAAAATGTAAAATATAATATTCATGTATTTTCCTGTATTATTAGTGTTAAACAGAAGTGTTAACTTTAAATTAGGATACATGTTCTTTACTGGATCTTGGTAAGGATGGAGTTTGGAGCCCCTTAAAAAGCAAACTTATTTCGTCAAGCATAAAAAGGAGTATGGGAACTGAGGGTAAAACTTTCAACCAGTCAACAGATGCATGTGTGCACGTTCATACGCTGTAGGAGGCACTAAATGCTGACAAGGGGCTGCTTGTTTATACTCCCACTTTCCCATCATAATTTGCAATCATTAAAGTCTGCTATTCCAAGCTTGGAAGTATCCAAGGTGAAACTTTCATGTTCCATGTGGTACGGCTAATTCCATGAGAACGTAATTGATATTGCTGCCACGCAGTGTCAGGTGTTTCAACTATTGCTGTTTTGATCGTCCACATAAATGTGTTTTATATCCATGAGTGATATGATTGCAATACTCCAGAGTATACAGGAGGGTTGAGTTAATTGTTTTTTTTTTTTATTTTTTTATATATATATTTTTTTACCTTGTGTTTGTTGGGTATAAAGACATTATGCACTGACTTCACGCAACGTCATATTGAGGGCAAAACAAGCACTCCGACCGGTAAACAAATTAGCTGTTGGTGTTTGTGGGTGAAAGTTAGGTGAAAGTTGCAATGATACGCGGTTGCCTCCATTCGCGTCATATTATGCAAAAGGTCTATTCAGGACAAGATGTTTTTACTGGTTTTCAAAACCGGTATCGATCTTGTAAATTAATGAATTAGAGGTGGTGTGTTTTTTCTTCGTTATGTTGAGTTAAGAAAGAAAATTGCACATCCCCTTGTGGGTAGAAACTGTTTTCAACATTCCAGTTAGAACGCAAGAAGTTTTTTATGTAAAAATTACTATGTTAAGTATTATCAATGAACATGTATACCTTGTCAAAACTTAAGACCCCAAACCATGTAAGCCTTGTGTGTTGGTTTGGAAGGAAGTTGTGACCAAATCATATTGTATCTATAACGATGATTTTATGTAAGATAGGGAGATAAACATATATCGCTATTTTGTGAAGAGACATTCGTGGGTCATCCGGGTCAATTTGAGATCAAAATTAGTAAATACTAATGGATTTTAAAGAAAATTGGTAAATGCAGTTGACGTTAAGTGCCAAAACTTTAAGAGGTCATACTGCGGTCACCAGTGGTCATTTGAGGTCAAATTTCTTGGATTTTCATACAAAATGAATGGATGTAGTCAACATTTGGTGTCAAACACGTTAAAGCTTATTTCAAGATCATCGAGGTTCATTTGATGTCTAATTCACAACACGACTATACAAAATATTCAGACGATTTGTAAGCATTCAAAGGTCTTAACTGCTTTTGGATACATTACTGTCCGAAGGTCATGTGGGTCATGAGCCTCGGAGATGTGAAACTGCGGAAACGTCGTAAACTAAATAGACAGTGGGCGGTACCTCCAAATTGTTTCAGGCGTTTTCGGACCAACGAAAAGGTAGGGCTGAATTTTTCTACAATTGTAAAGATTAAGTTATAGAGAACAGTACATTCTGTGACGAGTATAACTGTCACAATAAAAATCCTAATTATGAATACGTATAAAAGATGTTGTGACTATAGCATGATTAGAAATATTTTATGCTTAACGAGTTCTTGATGACGTAGTGGATTAGGGCTCAGTTTCTCACGCAGACTGTCCGGGTACGAATCCCTTCTAAAAACGTGATCTTTGTTTTCCTTTTTGTTACTCTTTTTTGGGAAGTCATCAGGAGTCAAATTGTGAAAGATGTAGTCAAGAAGTATAAATCTGAGGGATGAACCTCAGTATAACAATCACCCCCTTTTGGCAAGGAAGCACTAAGCCTTTGGACTTTCAGGTTAAAGGAAAGCACTTTACTAGTTTTCCCCATGCCATTACGAATGGTATATGTATCACATAATCACTGGTCGCACCGCTGATTTTCAATGCAAATACTACACAGAGGTCAGTCGTTTCTACACTTGTTTGTTCACAAAGTTAATTCCAGGGCTATATCCTAGTCTTCTTAACCCGATTTCGAGCGAATTCCCTTCCAGTGGACACCATTCGGGCAATTCTGAATCCAGTACACTCAAATTTTCGAGTCCAGCGCTAGTGACCATGTAGCACATTACAGTGTTTTCCACAGGTCAAAATTTTGCCCGGGTGCTTATCTCTGATCTGCAGATGACACTGATCGCCGTCCTAAGGTTTTGCTCTCGTAAGGTGGACTGTATGTAAAATGATGCTACATCTGTTGCTAAATTTAAATTGAATGTATTAACAAGAATTCTTATTTTTTAAGGAAATTTTTCATCTTGCTTGCTTTAGTGAATTTTTGTCTCAGTTGCAGTTGAAAGGTAGGTTAGGGAGGGGTAGCAAAGGTTGAAGTTGAGGGGAGGGGCCATGAACATTTTACCCTCGCGATGGACATGGACGTATGACGTGAAGTGGTGCAGGGCTCAAGTAACGCCATTGGGTATGGATTAATTGGGAGTCACTAAATTTTATCAGGCTCCGTAATATATATGGACAAAAACTATATAGCTTATGGACAAAAATTTTGTAAGACTTTTAAGTTCTGTGACAAGAAGTAAAGCAATCGTGTCGATAAATAAAACTTTTCCTGCTTGCTAAGATGTGTGAGGATGAATAACTCATTTCTGAACACTTAAACGTTGGATAAAATCATAAGGAACCGTAAATCTACGAGGCCATCATACTTCTGCACATAACACACATTTTGCTGCTATTGGTTAGTTACTTATTACTTATATACACTACACACTAGGCAGTGACAACTGTTCCAAGCAATTCCGAAGAAAAGTGCACACACAAAGATGTACAGATGCTTTTTACTAGTACAGTCCAACAATCCAGAGCTGAAATCTCTTCCTCTCGAGAGTCAGAAATTTATTCTTAATCACAAATGCAAGTGAAAGGATATTAGTGATTATAATGCCATTAATAATTTGCCAAGTCATTTAAAATTAATAACCACATACATGCATTTAAGTTTTGATCAAATGAAATTTGATTTATTGCTCTTCCTCTAGCTAGTAGTCATTTAAAATTCACACGACTGTGTGTATTGTACAAACCTAGAGAACAGCCATGATGTTACAATATACTAGCAGTTGTTTTATGTTTGATCGAGCTCTGTCGTGTTGGTCTGGGAAGCTGAACATTCACATTTATTATCGATAAGAGTTGAGTGATTGCCTTCATGGCCAGTCTTAGCAGGAATGATGGTTTATAGTGTAACCTATTGTCTTCCTAATATAAATGATGTGCATCGATTTGAAATGTAATGTCTCTTACGCCCTTGTCTAGGTACTAAGAAAACATTCTTGAGAACTGGTCGAAACATTACAAACACTTGAAAGTCGTGTTATGGAAGAAATGAATTTGGGTGAAATTGTTAACACATTTCTATAACAGTTTTAGTAAAGTGCGAGTGGAATTTTATGACACAGAACCGACGGCAAACTGCGAGGGCATCCCGGCCATTTTTGACGTCGGTGTTAGCAACTATTGAAGGGCCTTAAGGGACCGTCCGTCGGTTATTTCGAGCCCTGGGTAAAGACCGCAAATTTGGAAGTTGTCCACTAATCGATCGCAAGTGCCATACTCGTTTAAGAGTATTCAAAGCTATATAAACCATAGTTCAATTAAAATAGGTAGTCGGTAGCATTAATTAACTGATACTGCGCAGGCAGTCACTTGTGTTAAAAGTTTTTCAAATTTAGTGTTCTTAACGGACATTGTGTCTTTTAAGTAGACCAGTGGCATCTTTGTGCTTTGGTTTAAGTTGAAGACCGCAGATACTTTGTAGTACTGCTATGCAGGTTTTTTCAACCTTTGACTAGACATGTTTCTGCTCTTGGTTTTATATTTTGAGCTTCATCAGTAGTGGGACTTTTCAGTTTGTCTGACCTGGTCTTAATTCAAGTAGAGAAGAGTTAGCTCTATTAGAGCCGCTCGATAAGAGCATCGAGATGACAATCTTCAACCTCGTGACTTGTTTCCACTTCACAGTTCCTTTCCAGTCTAGTTTTAAACTAGGAAAATTTCGTAGGCAGTGGACGCCCTTTTCTAGGCTACTGGAAGAGTGGTTTTGGAAAACTTTGACACATATGCGGGTCTCCTGGCCATGCGTGTCAATGTCTTAGCAGAGTTTCTTTAGCTCTGTGCAGAGTACACCGTATCCTCATTGTTAAAATGAACCCTTTTAGGGCTTTGAGGATTGATATTCTGGTTGCTTTAATGGGGTAGTTTAAAAAACTTTAAACCCCTATCGAGAGCTATTTTCTCTGTGCCCGACAGTAACGGAGAGGTTTTTAGTGAAGTGTTCGGTTTGTTCCGGCTTCAGACTATTTTGACAGTTTTAATTCGACCTTTTATGGCCGTACACTTCCTTTGAAATTTTTGAGATCTGGCACGAAGCTTTTCCCTTTTCAGGGTTCTAGAAATTCCTACTTTTTGTAGAAGAAGGAATTTTTTATTTAGTATCCTGTTCCGCCACTGTTGGCTTCTTACAACTTGCTTGTAAGAAGTGATGCTTTTAGCAAATTGGCCAGGATAACTGTAGAACCTTCTTAATAGGTTTTTATTACCAAAAATTACTCTTTCAGGAGTGCTGTTCGGAGTTCGGAGAGTTTTTAGTCTTTTAGAGTTTCTGAGATGCCTTCTCTTATAGGCTGGTTAGCTCAGAACTGAGAGATGACAGCAGGACTAGACTCTAATAAGGCCTTTGCGGCCAGATTATGAAAACAAAAAACCCGTGTGAGCCAATCAGAGAAAGGCAACGGGATGCATCAGGTGCGTGTTGCCACGTTGCTCTAATTTTGAATTTTGAAGGTCGGGGTAAGCGATCAAACAGATGAGAGCAGTGTTACACATGCGCGGAAGCCATGTTGCTGAGCGTGGTCGGAAATTTATGCACAGGGAGATCTCAAAGAGGGTGTAGCAAAGGCCCCATACACTTTTAGTGTATCTGCTGAACAATTTAGGCGAGGAATAAAGCAAGTACCGTCTGCGGGTATTGTTTTTTCCCGTTGTGTGATTTAAAAAGTTGTCCGTTCGCCTCTTAGTTGTTCTTCCTATTTTGGACAGGAAAAGAAATGAAATGCAGGTGTCGTGAAGCGAACTATTTTGCCTAAGGATATCTTTGTACTCTTGATAGAAAAGACCGCAATACATTTGTGGTGTATTGCCAGAGGTTTTTAAAAACTTACTTATATTCGTAGAGACTTCTGAGAGCCCACGTCTATGAGAGATAACGTTATCCTTGTTCTCGATTTTTTTTTATGATCGAGATATGTCTTCAAAGAAGCCTCGAAAATTCCGACTAACGGGAGAGGAATAGTAGTAGCAGCTAGGGTGTGACCTTTCAAACGGATGAGGAACATGAACAAGCGGGTTTACTTGTAATCAAGTTTTATACCCTGTTGGAATTGACGTAAGAGCAGCGGGCAGAGGGCGTTATTCCTATCCTATAGTTGACATGTTTATAGGAAAGTTTTAGGCTTTGCGCCTCTGCTGCAGAGAATTCCTTCCGCGAACTCTTGGAGTTTCATTTTACTTAAGGGGTATCATTCTGTATAAGAAGGTTTCTGATGTGTAATGAGAGGTCCCTTTCACTGGGATGGGCGGATGATACCTTTTGACGCTAGGGGAGTATTGCTCCGTTATCTTTACGTCGGAAAGGCTTCAAATAATGAAGAGCCTAATGACCGTTAAGTGGTGCGTTAAAGCGCCTTTTGAGGCTAGTGCACCGGGGCCTTTTTAGGGTGGTGCAATAATACTAAGATCTGTACTTTTTTGATACAACATAAACAGGTGATTTTCTCTTAAACATCCTTCTAGGCTAAAAACAGCTTTCCTTTTTTCACGTTGGGCGTGCTTAGCAATCTCTACTTTCCTAGCTATCAGAAGCTTTATCCCGCCCTCAAGGAAATCCCATTCCAAATGGTCTGAATATCTTCCGCGTAGGAGCGAAAGCCTGAAAGTCTGGGAGGCTGTCGCCTCAAAGAGAGGTGTCTTGGCACCGAGTATGTGGCAGCTGCCGTTTCGAGAGTTCTTAGCTCCCGTTGCAGTTCTTGGACTGCTTTCTTTTGTTTAAGAAGGGCATCTCTGTGGAGGGGCCCAGCTGATTTGTGGCGTTTTGAAGAAGGGTGTGGCCGTCTGTTTTGGCTTTTAATCCTGAGGGTTTTTATTCCTGCTCTGTAAAAGGGCTATATCCAAGACTGTATTATCCTCTTCTTCAGAGGCGAATAGATCCTTTCCTGGAGTCTCGGGGGGGGGGCGGCGGAGAGGTGCTTGGCAAGGGGATGCTGGAAATAAGCATCCTGAGTAGACATAGTCTAATACTAAAACTTTCACCCCTCCTAGTTTATTGGAACTTGGTGCGCTGGATGCCAGCAAGTTGAGGGAAGAGCACGTGTGAGGACTCCATTGAAATTTGCAGTTGTGGGACAAACCCCGAGTAGAGAGGGCCTAGGTGAGAATTGGGGCCCCTTGAGCGAGGCCGTCAGCCTTGAGTCGTAAAGGCAAAATTGGTTTAACAGCAAGAGGCTGTAGGGTCCGGATACGGGAGGACCTTGAAATTAAAGGTGGGACAAAAAAACCGAGTGGGATTAGGCCTAGGTAAGAGCTTGGGGCCCCTTGAGTGGGGCCGTGAGCCATGAGTCGTGAAGGCAGAATTGATAAAACAGCAGGAGGATGTGGGTCCGGATATGGGAGGACAAAAACTAGGGTAGAGACAGTCCTTTTAAGAGGTTGAAGGATCTAAGTAAGCCCTTTAAGGCGGGCAAGTTACAACTGTGAGGAAGGACTTTGAAAGTAAACCAAAAATCTTTTTAAGATTGGGCGTCCAAATGTAGGATTAATGAACAGCTCTCATAAAAGAGTAATTTTGGTAAATACATAACCCAATAAGAAGGTTCTACAGTTATCCTGGCCAACCCGTTAAAAGCATCACCCGCTGTAAAAGGCTAAAATGGCAAAACAGGATACTAAATCAAATATCCCCTTTTCTACAAAAAGTGGGAAGTTTTCTAGAGCCCTGAAAAAAGAAAAACTTCGTTTTTAGATCTCAAAATTTCCAAAGGAAGTGTACAGCCATAAAAGGCCAAATTAAAACTGCCGAAAATAGTCTGAAAGCGGAACAAACCGAACACTTCATTAAAAACCTCTCCGACAGACATTTGTCGGACATAGAGAAAAAAAACTCTTGGTAGGGGTTTAAAGTTCAGAGCTAACCCCACTAAACCAACTAGAATGTCAATCCTCAGAGCCCTAAAGGGGTAATTAGAACAATGAGGATACGATATACCCTGCACGGCAAACAAGCAAAAAAGCTATCAAAGTTCCGTCTAAAATCCAATTGGTTTCCTACTGTAACTTACAGTAAAAATTTGGAAGATTATCTCGAAGCCACAAAAGTGGCACTGGCTAAAATGCCTATACACTTTGTTCCAAGCAATATTCCTCAGGCAGAAACAATTGCCTTTCAGTCCCTTAAAAACGACTGTTCTATAGTCCTAAAGCCCTTTGACAAGTAATCAGTCACTCGGATTATGTACACGAAATCAACCGACAGTTGAATTCGGTATACAACGATAATCTAGACCATGGCATAACAAACGAAACGAAACAGTTAGTTGCAGCTGAGCTCAAAAATATGTGGCTCAAGAAGCAGATCGAAGAAACCACCTTTAAATATTTAAACCCGAATAATCACCAAATTCGAACACCGGTTCTGTACGTCCTACCCAAGGTGCATAAGACACCACCGATAAACACAAAGTTTATCGGTAGACCAGTAATAAGCGGCAATGGATCACCGACAGAAAAAATTTCAGAATTTGTAGATTACTTCTTGCTTCCAATTGTCAAACAACAAGAGACTTAAGTGAAGGACACAAATCACATCATAAGTCTTTTGGAAGCAACCCGGGTACATGAAAATGTTCTTCTAGCGACACTGAGACGTGGTTTCAATGTATAAAAATACCCCCCAAGAGGAGTCAATAAATGTTGTCTGCGAAGCCTACGAAAATGCGAGACAACGCCTCTACGAGATACCAAAAATCTCAACTGCCTCCCTCCGCAACCTCCTTAAACTCATCCTAAAAAGGAACTGTTTTGAGTTTAACGGAAAATGTTATCTACAAAAAATAGGTTGTGCAATGGGCAGTCAAGCCTCGCCAGAGATATGCGACATTTTCATGCATAAACTTGAAAAAAAGCATTATTCCGACAGATCCTAAAATCACTCGGTGGTTTCGCTATCGGGGCGATATTTTGTTGCTCTACAAAGGCAACATTTCGGAACTCTCCTCACTAGTGGAAAAATTGAATAAAATTCACAAAACCATAAAATTTCACAATGGAAGCGACTCACGAATCAGTCACGTATCTTGACCTTACAATTTTCAAAGGCAAGAACTTTGAAACTCACGGGCGGCTGGACACCAAAGTCTATACAGGGAGTAATATCACCTCCCTGGTCTATACAAAGCCAACAGAAATCTATCAATACCTCGATAGGACTTCTGCCCACCCACTTGCAACCTTTGAAGGCTTTATTAAGGGAGAAGTTCTCAGATACGCAAGATTGTCAAACACTGAGAACGATTCCGTCGCTAAGAGCGAAGCTTTCAAAGAGAAACTCACTGCACGTAATTATACGGGCCGAGAATTTGATCACGCCATTAAAGGCATTAACTACAAAGAACGGTCAAATCTACTCCTGCCTAAACCAAGTGCAAATGAAATACCACTAGTTTTCAAAATTTGCTATACTCCCCATATCAAAACCAGAGAGCTAAAAGAAAATCTGCTAAGACACTGGCACCTAATATCGGGAGACCCGAATTTGTGTCAAAATTTCCCTAAACCACCGTGCCTAGCCGACGAGAGGGCGCCCATCCTGAAAGATTACCTAGTTAATTCTAGACTGCACAGTATCGGTGCACTGGAAACTCGTAACGAGGTTGAAGAAGACTACTATCTCGATGCTCTTATCGAGGCGCTCTAAAAGCGCAATAAATTTTTTTTTGAATCAAGACCAGGTTGGACCAACTAAAAAGTCCCACAACTGATGAAGCTCAAAATTTAAAACCAATGAGCAGAAACATGTCTATTCAAAGCTTCAAAAAACTAACATAGCAGTACTGCAAAGTATCTTCGGTCATTAACTTAATCCAAAGCACAAAGATGCCATTAGTCTACTTAAAAGAAAATGTCCGTTACGAACACTAATTTTGAAAAACTCGTAACACAAGTGACTGCCTACGTAGTATTAGATAATGCTACCGCCTACCTATTTTAATTGCCTAGGCCTATGAGGGAACCGGCGATCGAAATCGTGTTTCATGACTGTATTTTTTCAATCAAATACTTGAACTCTGTGGAGACAGACAGTGTTTGTTTCACTTTGCAAACTTTTCCACAAGTGAACGCAATATTTTTTGTCGGAGCGGCCAAGGTTTTTGAGCTGGCGACCGTACAACTTTAAGACCGGGCGCTGACGCAAACGGCTAGGGAAAAACTTTGCATTATACAAATCGTTTTATACTATATTTCAAATGCAGTTAACTTCGAAGGTAATGTTAGAAATCAGTTTCATAGTCTGACCAATAGCAGACTTGAATGATTACGAAATGAGCATAGGAACTGGTAGTAAATTAATACAGTAGCAGCACAAGCGTTAAGTTAGCCCATTGTTTACACTCCCAGTTCCAACCATGCACAGCAATCATTATAGCTGACTTCAATGATTTAATGATTGCTATGCATGATGGGGACTAGTCTTGCTCAAGACCGTAGAATTGGTTGTACACATTGCCACGTTCATCGGGACCTACTGTGAAGACGCCCTCTACATGTCCTGAAATTTCCGTTCCATACTACGGTCTTGCACATTTCTCCAGCACTGTTTTTACTTTTCCTTTATTTTTAAGCAGTTTTCCGTGGGAAAAGCAGCGAATCCATCAAATCCATCTCTCACACCTACAATAAATATGAATATTCATATTAACCTGTTGGCGATACCATACGGACGACAATTTGAGATCTCATGTACAGTACACACTGTGCATGCTTGTACTTTACTGTAGTACCGTACCGTACCTGTATGTAATGTTCACACTGTACACAAAATACGTATAAAGACACTGAGGATTATTATTATACATGTTACAAAAAACTTTGAATTACAGAACTACGGCTCAATACTTATTCGAATCGTTCGTCCAATTGAAGAAAGGAAAGATTCTCCTTCGGTAAAATGTACGTGGTAAGTTTGCTTGACAAAGACCCGAAAGTACGTTAATCAGGGATAGTGTCCCGCGTAGGTTATATTCTGGTTGATAAAACTGAAAGCTACAAGACTTCGTGTACAAGGCCTATATGAACGAAGGATAGTCTGGGGAACACAGAGGTGTTGGAAAATACAGGTTTGATGTAGACGTCATACTGTAGGCCTACAAGTTACAAAGGCTTGCAGTGCCAATGGTGGGGGGAATTGTAAAATGGGCAAACTGAAATGTAGTTTTGGTTACGATAATGAGCCCGGGTGTGGGGGCCAGTTCAGGTCTTGTTTTCCGTGGCTTTGGTTGTGTGACACTGTGACAGTGGCAGCTTGCCAGGGTTGCCTGCCAGTGGCCCCTTTCCTGGCCTTTGAGAAAGTAGGTAACAACTGTTTTGGGGATGTTTAGTTGGGTAAAGAAATATCAAAATGTTTGTCGCAGCAGGTTTGTAATTGACAAGTTACATGCCTGCCTTGGCTTTCCTTAACTAGGACTGACACTTGCACGATTCTGTGGCACGCATTGGCACGACTAGAGTCGGAGAGCACGACTAGAGTCGTGCCAGTGCGCAAACTAGTCGTAAACTGGCGTGAAGTGTGCGTAAACCTGTCGTGACTGCGTGCCATGTCG
>WURT03119052.1:0-11828 GCA_009936505.3 Holothuria glaberrima
GATTCGAACCCATGCACATGTGAAACATTGGTGCACAGCAGCTGGAATAGACCACTCTGCCACTCGACGACCCAAGAGACACGAGTCGTATTTTAAAAGGGATTATGTCAGGTTTCTTGTGCTCTCGTTGGACAACCATAGTCACTTGTTCCTTTCTGTTATTCTGATTGGACCAAATAGACATATGACCAATTTAATTCACATAGTATGTCGGGTGTCTCGTGCTTTCATTAGAAAAACTTGGTTACCTAAAGTTTCTTTTGCTTTCTTTGACATCATCTGCCCGTAGCCAGAAAAGATACTGAGAACGGGGTGGGGAGTGGCGAGATGGGCTAGCTTTTGAGAGGAGAAATATTTTCAAGGGGTGAGACGTGTCAAGGCAAAAGCAATTTAGAATATCCAAGGGGGACAAAAATATTTCCGAAGGGTCGTAACATGCCCCTCCCCTGGTCCTGGACCCCTCCCTTGCTGCAGGACCTAATGCAGCTCTCTGGAGTTTGAGCAGAAGCTTGTTTATAGGGCAGGTTGTTGAAGAAAAACTCTTGCTTCTTTCGCAGATATGGTAATACAAGTTCTCATGCATAAACGGGCTGAGTCCCTCCCCATTCGAAAAACAGCCCTACGCTTACGCAAATTCTTGGAAGAGACCACACTTGGGGCACAGTTTAACTCTCATGATCATTTATAGGTTATTGCGTGAGGAACAAAGAAAATTGAAAGCTTGTTGTAACTGTTCTCGTTTACAGAGAACACCTCGTTCCCTTTCATTATCATTATTTATGCCATACGTATAACTTAATTTGCTTTACGATAGTTCAACCTAGGGTCCTTAAAGTAGACATCAATACCAGCCAAAAGTAAATGAAAGACAGTATACCTCCCTCTTACTTAATGCCGGTAAATTCATTGTAAACCACCCAACTTTGTTTGTTCGGGGGAGGGGTGTGATGCAAGGAGGTACCCAGCTATGACAAAGCTGCCGTTTTTTGTCCGTTATTTTGGCGGACATTGTAGACCATACAAGCCTATAGAAATAGAGGCTGCTTACGTCAGATGTGAAAAAATGCAATGATGACAGGTTTTGCTGGTTGCTATCGCTGGTTCTTTCCGGGCCCGTAATCAGACACGGTACTATGAAGGGGGGGGGGGCAAATAGCTTCTGGGGGCAAAATATTATCATGGGGGCCAGACACAAAAATGCATTGAGGCTAAAAAAATTGTAAGGAGTGCCACCTTCCGCCCGACCCCTATGGCAACGCCCCTGCTTTTGTGATCCAGGTGACCATGGTCGCTGTCCAATGAGAGCACAAGAAACACATCATGTCAAAAACCTGTTGTAATGTTATTCTGAGTTCTATACCTTGCAAATGTATCTTTTTCTACAGACAAGAGAAGACCACATAACCAACAAATCTGAATTTGAAAGCCTTAAAGCCAGTACGTATTGGTGACTTTTTTACTTAATTTAGAGTATTTTGTCCAAAATGATTCATATATCTATATCCACTTTCAGAAGTTTAATTACTGTTATAGGGCACCTATACGTGTTCGAAAATTGTGCTGCCCGCCCAGCATTGTCTGCACTTCACTTTAAGGGCCGATAGTGTTAACACTACGTCGCCTTCTACTTGCTGCTTGACTTCAGTTCCAGGGCAGGATTTACCTTTGTGGGGGCCCTGGGCACAAACTAATTTGGGCCCCCCTTCGACAATAACTCTCCACAAGACTACGGCGGCGCGAATTATGCGAGGCAGCCAAAAATAAGGTAATCCACAATTTGTGGGTTTCCCTCTGTTTCGTACAGTGGTTACCTCAGTATTCAGTCTGGAATACTCTACACAAAAAATACAATAATGTGGTTTTGTGCACGTACGTACCCGCCAGCCCATGCTTCATTCCGGCCCTGTTCAGTAATACTATACTTAACCAGAGTTATACCTTGTTTAACCGGACGTATATGATATCCCTAGTTAGGAAAGGTTTATTCGAAGTACTTATACTTAAATGTGTATCATCAAACGTTGCATACATATATCTTCAAATAGTTGGAAGAGTTTTTCTGTTTTCCTTCACAGCTGGGAAGCTGCTGTTTCAACAATTGCCATTGATTGAGATGATGGCCTGTGTCTTGTAGAATCGGACGCTCACGCCAACTACCTTGGATAAAAGTATGACATGTTGGGAGGAACAGACTATGAAGGGGGAAGGTGACTTATAGAAAAGTAATTTTTCGGGGAAGAATCAGATTTGAAAAAGCATATCACTCAATCACCTCAAGCGTGTTTTAAATTCTAGTTGGCTAACAACTATAATCTACTATTTCTGGGAAAATTGTTTACTGCCGATAACCTGTGATACAGCTTTCTATACTAGAATAGAAGTATGCACAGTTTCCTTTTGAGATAATATTGCATGTTAACCTTCAAAATTTTAGTATTATCTTTCACAATTAATTTAATGTCTTAAGTATTTTTAACAAACTCCCTCCATGACACGAGGTAAATTCATTTCGGTAACTAAAGTTACGATATTATATACCTTTGAGAGGAACATTACTGTCACAGAACTTTCTGTTGATGAAAGTGTTTCAAAAAGACCGATCAAATTTTGTAGTAAGGGATGAAGTCATATCACAGATTGGAATTTTTCCAGATAATATTCAGATTAATTCTTCATTTTTAATCGTACCCTACAACTTTTACAAAACCGCAGGTATGTCTTAAATTTCATGATACAGAGTATTCCAAAAATGAGTTCTTTTTATCTTGAGGTACACAAATTACAACTGGAATGATTGCTATTTACATACTGAACTTTACCTATCCAACGCCCCTAAAATGTCATAATGCTTTTCATGCATTGAAACTTTTCATCATTCGGGGAGTCAATATTTCCTCAAAGGACTCGTGAGCCGGATTTATGAAGTGTAAAAAGTGTAATAAATCCATGCAAACAAAGTGACAGACTACATGTTGGCACCATGTAAAAGCCAGACCCATTCCTGTCTAATCGATTTGTGGGTTGAAGAAAGCTACATTACAAACCACACTATTCTCTTGTCTAAGTTGGGTATATCATCATACCGTTGCATGAGGCCGTTGCAAAGTCGAAGTCGTCATTTAAGGGGCTTAGTACGTCATATACTGTATTTACAGTTCCTGCGAAGTCGTAGATTTACTAGTGGAAGGTTCGTAAATAAAAATGAAAAAGCACTTTCAAAGCTCCTTGAGCTGAACTGACAAAGGTCGTTTGAACATCAGTAATAGTGTGTATCTGTTTACAGAGGGACAAACCATGGGTACAGTAACAAAACTGCTGGTTACTAATGTAGCAAACCAGGCTCGTATTACAAAAGATGCATCTTATTACCCACTGTGACATATGGATTCTAATATTTCTAAACTGTTAGGGTTCAATTGCTGTTCGCTGTTGCTAAGTCTTTTCGTGCATCTTGTAAACCTAGCTGGATCTTCCAGGCACCAGAAAAGAAGGAAGAAACTGTGAAAGCAGCAATTAGTAGTGCCAAAAATAGATATCTTCCAACTTTTGAAAAGGTACGTATAATGGGTAGGTTGTTAGTTTTATTGCATATAGACCTTATGCATATGACCTCACAGAACAGAAAGTGCGCCCTCTAATAGACGCAAGCGCATATCACTGCAATTTATACCAACAAAGGCAGACAGCTGATTTGTGCACCGGTCGGATGCGCGCGTTATCTTCTATGAAGTCTACGCCGTGCGTGCAGTGTGCTTCATTTGTTGCTGCCAAAACGACGTTGCGTGACGTCAATGCATGAGGTCTATTGACGGAAGATGAAGAGATGATGGGGGGGGGGGGGTCTTAATTCGCATTTCATGCTTCTTTTACATTATTTTATTCACATTTTTCGTGGCCATGGTACGAACGCATGCACAATTAGAGTAGTCATTAATATTTCAAAAGGCATTTCAAAGTCATGTATTAACAAAGTTACAAACAAAAATATTTCATAACACTCGGAAAAGTCGGCTAAGCCTGAGATTCTCAAGCATTCTCCCACATATACAAGAAACACCTTGTATTCATTGAGTCGGCTAGGCATTGAATCGTGCAGTTTTGGAAAGTAAGGCTATCGTATTGAACAACGGGTTCCTATGCAAAACATATGCAAGACTTTAAACAATATTGAGATCTTGCAAAATACCAGGAAAGTGTGGTTGCTATGTCTTGAATTTAAATATTTTGTAATGAAGTTCGCGAGAAAACTGAATGGACATCCAGTCGGTACTAGGTATCATTCTCTTGTAACATTCAGACCATAGTGTGATCATCAAAAAGGAAAACAAGTTTGACTCTCATTTGAAATAAAGATAGATAAATTCTTTGCAACATCCTACCAGGCGATATGGAAACTACAAATGAGAAATGCAAAGGGCCCTTTTTTCAATTACATGCAAACTGCATTCATGCATGCAATTACATGCAAACTGATTCCAAATTTTTGTGTCATTATTGAGTGATCATATAACATATATAGGCTATATTTCTGCTGCACATTTATGACTCTCGGTGTCTTCGTCTAAAACTTTGGTACACAATGATATGCACCCTATCATCCATACCAATTATGAAAGGGTTCACCTCTTTGGAGAAGGCTAAACATAATGCACAGAACAGAGCTTTCTTGATGGTCGCCACCTTCCGACAGCTCCATCGTTCCACTTGTATTCTATCTCAGGAGTAAATGGTACATCGACCGGTGGTTGACGAGGATGCTGCCTGAATCCATGTCAAATTCTCACGACCCTCGGTTAAGGATGTTCACAAACCGGTTTTGCTTTGAGAACCGGTTTTAACCGGTTTTGGTTCGATTCGGTTTCAAAATTTTCGCACAACCGAAAAACCGGTTGTTGAAAAATCCCGTCTGTAACCTACTGTGGTTTGATTTTCTTTTCAAAATTTCATTTTGCCGTTGCATTTTACACTTTTTTCGCCACAAATTCCACCACCCTTTTAAAACTTTTATATAACTTCCGAAAATTTCCTAAACGTAGCTAGACCTCGTATAGTATACGGTACATATGCAAGGTCAATGTACTTATTAAAAAACCGCTTTTGATTTTAAAAACCGGTTTTATCGGCCGCAGAACCGGTTTCTGGTTTTTTTTGACCATCCGTCACAGCCTTTCCTTCAGTAGTATCTCCTGATCCATCAGTCCAAGTGGCAATGTGATGTTGAAATCTTGACGAGCCGTCCATACCTTTTGCTCTCTGAAGGTCTAAATCCAGATCAGGTATGCTTACGTTGTTAGTCTCGGGTTGTGCCAGTTCAATTGATTCAACAGTTAGCTGGTCTGCTATTCCTGGTTACTAAACATCACTGAGCCTAGCGATCATACGCTGACGGTGATTCCTTGCCTGGCTTCTGCATGAATGTAGTGAGCCTATGGCATGTTTTGACATCTTCTTGTAGTAGTTTTCTCTTTTTCGTCGGTTGCTTTTCAGCAACACCTGGCGCTTTTAGATAGTATCTAGGAAGAGAAAAATACATATTAAGGGAAAAACTAAAAATGACCTAGAAACCGTGAAACTCAATTCATTATGCTTACCGGGGCCAACCCGTCGCCCTTATCGGCGAATGTAAAATAGTAACATGATGATGGTTCTTGCATACTGCTCTCCTTTTAGAAATTCAATGGTCGACGTATGTCATTGTAGGTCTACCCTTCTAACATGAAACGACAAACTTTGATTGTTCATCCAATCCTTTTTTAATATAATTCTTACGGCTGCATTTGACTGGATCCAAATGGAACCGTTGATAGTTGGATTAATGCCTCTATGATGTTCGTATAGAGGTTCATCACCGACGTCATCAAACCACGTGACTTGTTTTTCACTTTTTGACCTGGCCGTCAAGATTCAAGCAGTGCTAATCATCCAATGTACGAGTCTACACTCACAAGTCGGCTAAACATACAATCGGAGGATTTCTTTGTTATTTCCTTCGTGTTTTCTTCCTTAACACTAACTCTAACAATAGACTGTCTATTGTTAAATTTCCAAGGACTTGAGAAGTCTATTGAATTTCCTTCTAAAGACCTGAAATCTATTGTTTAGTTCCTCAATATGAACTTAACAAACTCATACATGCATGTTAAAGTGTGATCTTAGTCCTACACTGTAGCATCCCGTTCATTATTTGATGATGCCTCCTGAGCAGTAAGATAATTTTCGAAATAATGGCTGAATCTGGGGATATTGTTTTATCGGGCATTGCTATAAATTGGATGGCGTTCACAGAAATCGTTATATTGAACAAATTCAAGTTGGATTGACGGGCCCTGCAATCGATCATTAACTTATGCCAATATTGATATTTGTGGAGTTTACTACAACGACAAGTGTTGAATATTGCAACTTCCATACCTTTTGTAATGCGTTTATTGGTGAGACTGAATAGTTTAACAATAGCTTTTTACGTAGTACGCCATGTTGGTGAATAAGACGGTAAATGTTTCCCCTTAAGGATCGGTCCATAAGTATAGGAACATATGCAAATGTGTCCCAGTTGTATACGTAATGATTCAGTCAATGTGGTGAAACGAGATTAATTTGTACAATTCACTGCCCATAGTTCCATACCACCAGGTAGAAGGCCAAGGCCGCCATAACTTCAAACACTATAGGGCTTTCCTAGTACTGTACATTGGTAAGTACCGATTTTGTTTATGTAGTAAGTCCACTGTTAGTGAAAGAATAATTGGCACTATTGTAGATTAGTGCTGTGGTTGTTTCGCAACAAATCTTAACCATTTTGCTCCTACTGAAAACTTTTTTCCACCCCACCCATTACATACCGTACACGGTAATCATATTGGTGGCTGCGTACGCACGCACACTCATTATACCGTACTGTTTGAAGCAGGCCTTCACATGACGGCCAGAGCTGTTGACATTGAAGAAACAGCTGACTTGTGACGTCACGTGAAGAACCTCTATTTAGCATGGCGTGCATGTTATGCAACCATAGAACAGGATATAGGATAATTGTGGGCTATGGTATGTAGAGTGAACCATAGACATACACCATAGACCAGGATATAGGAACTGGAGTGCGGACTCTTAATACCGTGCGTAGGTAAATCCGCTGCTATCACATGGGGACGCGTTCGCCATCATAGGAGTGGGCAAAAGTCAAGCGGTGCGCGATCGAGTATGTGTGTACAAACTGTATGACAGAAATTGATTGGGCTAAATCCTATGGCGTCTTTTTCCTTGTGAAATATGAGTTAAGTTAGAGGAACTTTCCCCAGCTCTTAAAATATATAAAACGTTTTCCGAGCTTGCATGTTGACAGGAATTGTCCAAAAAGTGTTAAATCCGGTTTCCAACGGTAACGACAAGCAAGGTTCAAGGAACGCATACATGTTTGTAATGGACAACTCTTCCTCGTAAGACAACACGGCCTTTAATCTCTCAGGTCCTTTCCAGGCTCGGGCATCTCGGAACCTGTGATATGTCGGGACATCAATTCGGCATCTGAATGAGACTGAGAGATGTCGACCATAGAGACAAAACGGCACCAATGGCAAATCGGGTCAAAAGACGTCACGTCACAATGAATTTTTGTATATCTATTCTCAACTTGTTTCATGTTTTGCTCACATCTGGTCAGTACAGATTGCAACCGGATGTAAAGAAGGAAGGAATGTCCAAATGCATCTTTCTGCGTAACAGAAAAGTTGAGGGTTTCTAAAAGATTTTTTTATCTTTTATTACGATTTCAAGAATATTAGGGCAAGGCTCCTCCGACCTGCGCGGCACTGGAAAACGATTTGCTGCAATAAGAGCTAGGGATCTGCTGACCAGGGAATTTCTTGGAGATTTCCTGGATATAAAGCCAAAAGATGTGGAAAAGTGAGTATCATAGCCTTATAATAGAGCCTATAGTTTACTTATGACTAATCTCAGACTGGTAGAATTTTCACACTGGAAATAACACTCAGTGATCTAGTCTTAATTTCATTGCTTTATTTTAACTTTTCTGCATACAGATACTCTAACCATTAACATGAGTTAATACAAGGACATTCTTCAACTCTTTGCGGGGAGCACAAAAGCATTGGTTTCAGCCCTCAACAATTACAAACAGCTGATTGAGATCAATTGGGTTTTAAAAATTTCAAGTTAAGGAAAAGAGGTCCACTGAGGACACCATTTCTGAATTTCTTTTACGGGAGAGAATGTCAGAATTTATCACAGCAGCTCATTACCCAGAATGTACATAACCATTTTGCCCATCATGATGTAAAAGCGAATACATTTCTTGCATGAACTACTTCGTAGAGCACATATAGCAATATTAAAGCTTGACAAGATAACTAGTACAGTTTAAACAGTAGAAAAACAATGAAACAACAAAAAAATGTTACATAATATTTTATGTAGAGCTGACACTGCACCTTCAAACACTGAACGCAGCAGGTTCTATACAGCAGCCACCCCTATAGCTCCCCATCAGGGAAGTTGTCACTTTTTACCCTTTCTCCCACCCAACCCCCACCTTCACCCCGGGCACTTTTCCAATCTAGTCAGGGAGGCTGCTAACTAAGGAGATAAGTTATACAGTCCTTATCAGCGACTGACAGCTATTGCTCCTTACACTTAGGCTACTACTTTGGCTCTTTGAAATTGCAGTATTCTCCAAGGTAAAGTTGGTAATGAAAAAAATCGTTCTTTCAAAATATCGCAGCTTTATGAAGAAGGCTGATGGTCTGATGAAAGTTCGTAGCTAAAGTGAGTCTTGACTTTGATGGTGGTCATTTCATTTTTTGCTTTTCATGTTAATTTTGAGGATGAAAGTTTTCCGATATATGATCAGTTCGGAAATTTGTCAAAGATAGCATTATTTTGCATCTAAGCCATCTTAAATTTACAAAAAATGTCTCGAATATGCACAATTAAAATCGACCTTCTGGCCAGATGTATGGAGGTGGGATTAATGCGCCATCATCTATAGTGCCCAATTACCAACCTCTGGCGGCGCCACTGGACCTCCTGATAAGGGACTCTTTGGGCCCAGGAGCCAGGGCCCCCAGGTTCATCGTTACGCCGCTGTGAGAGAGGAAGGGGTTCCGAAAAAGAGCATGTTTTCTGCTCATTCTAAAATGATGAAGAAATGGATGACTATAGTATTTATTCTTGTAAGTATCCTACATCTCGTACATTTCATCGACACCGATACTGACATAGTGATCGTCATCGTCATTTATGAAGTCATTTTTGTAGTCTTTGTCATCGAAGTGCTCATAGTTATCGTTGTCAACGTCATCTTCATTGCCATTACGGTTATCATTTGCATCAACGTTATTACAGTAATCGTCGTCGTCGATGTCATTTTTATCGTCATCACAGCTTGATGTTGTAAGAGACTTCAGAGGAGTTTTAGACTCGACCAAAATGACAAAATTCTACTTAAAATATGACACGTGCTAAATACGAGATCTCTCAACACTACACCCCTTTCCAAATAGAATGTAGAATGCAGGCAAAATTTAGAAAAATTGATTGTTGGGACCTCAGACAACCTTTGACCTCCACCAGAAGTACTAGGGTTCTGGTGATCAACACAAAGAATTAAACTTCACTTTCATACTTTCCACCTTTAAACAATCTCGATATTTGATTTCTAAAGGCCTTTTATAGCCTTTGATAAGTTGCTGAAATGACTGGATTCTACCACAAATAAATACATTTATACGTTAATTATGATACAGTTACCTACTTTACAATTTCATAATCATGTTTAAAAGAATATCACTGTTTGACCTCTAATGCCTTCTGTTGTAGGGCCTTCAAATCACTAACGTTAGCTTTCTTAAATTATAGGACAATTACACAGGTAAGTGAATAATATCAGACTGTCAGTGGCATCGATTTGATTTCGGAAGTGGGGGGGGGGGACATCTGACCTAAAACTTCTCTCCTGTTCTGGTGAGGAGTCTATAAGAGGAGGGTACCAAGATGCAAAATGGCGCCAAATTTTTCAATATATGGGGTTACTATGAAAATTGGGGATATACTTCGTTATCCAAAGGAAAAACTGCATGCAGGCTCAGCCAGGGGTGGTGCTTTGATTTGCCGACATTGGGGCCAAGCGCCCTGACTGAGGCCAGCTACTCTAAGCCCTGATAGATGCAATGGGTTTCCGAAATGATGTTGACCACAAAATATAAGGCGCGCGAAGCGCGCCAAAAAATGGGGTTATATTGAAAAAGATTTAATAATTTTGTTTTCATTAAGAAAAGTTGAAAAAGTTTGGGTTTTTATTAGAGAATCTGCCCTACTTAAGAGTAAACCAAAAAAATTGATGGAGCGACTGCACGGTCTCCGTCGGGGAGTACATTCTTCACCTTATCCATTAGGGCTCCCTGACGAAACTGATTTTTTTTCTCACAACATATGTTTGCCACGATGGTGAGGCTTAAGGAAGAATCTTCCAAAAGATAGGGGAAAGAGGTTAGAACTTAGCAACGTTGCATTTTCGTATTCCTCTAGGATCACGACTACAGTATTTGTGGAACCTTTTAACGGTGAATAAATCCAGTATGTTTGAAATGACGGGCGTTACAACTAGATAGAAATGAAGATAAAAACGCGCGTAGCGCGCGAAAATTTTTTGAAGTTATAGAAAGAATTGTGACAGAACTTACTGTCTACGGACCTGATTAAGAGCCAACGTGAAAAACCTTCTGAGCATATCTATGTCTTCACCACTACTCGCCAACATGTAGTGTTTTAGTTACCTCATTTTTAAGTTTCAGGTGGCAAAAAGTGAGGGGGGGCAAATGTGTTAGTGTCCCCTCCTCTTAAAAAAGTGGAGGGGACATGTCCCCCGTCCCCCTATATCGACGCCCCTGCAGACTGTAAGCCTACCCTTCATGAGATATATTGCTATAAAATGAGACAGTGGTGTAACCAGTGGATCCCCCAATCGAATGTCTTGTTCCCGCTTGCCCTTCCCCCCAAATGAAATTCAAAGGTAACAAAATATTGTGCAAAATTTGTATTAGACAAAAGTAAGGAATACTTAGCTGAAACTCGCAAGGCCAGAGAGACTGGGAAGTGCCATTTCCTGAAATCTGAGTTAGTTAGATGAGATTTAACGATAGACCAATACGAATGTGTTATATATTGTCAACTAGATAAAAAAGTAAAGTCCAAACACGGTTTTTAATAAGGTTCAAGTTCAAGTTCGGTTTCAAATACACCTCAAATACGGTGAAAGTCCTTCCCTTTAGTCGCCTCTTACGAAAGGCTGGGAATACCGTGGACATATTCTACAACCCCCATCCCACAGGCGCTCCTGCAATCTGAGAGGCATTCTTATCAAAAAAATTCCCCTGTATGCTACGCGCCAATCTATGGTGGTGCTCCGCTCAGACAGTGTCATTACTGTTGCCCCCGTTTCAACCTTTGCCCCCCCCCCTCAGCCCCCAAGATGAAAAAGTCTGGTTACACCTCTGAAAAGAGACCTTACAATTACCTCCCAAAATCACATATGTTCGAGGACGTGGGTTTGCTGAATTGTCTAGACTCATCTTTGCCGCGAACGATATAGAGGTAAATTAGCGGTCAGTTTCACTAAACTTTGCTATTACCCTCTAAAAAAGGTCTGATCAGGATACGGGATAATCATGGGAATTAGTTCTATTCAGTACCATCAACGCAGCTGTTCTCCGTACACAATAATGTCCAGTACGGTACTAATCATGTTACGAGTAGGCTAAGCCTGCATTTTCATGATGTTACCCACTAGCGGATTAAGGGTGCGGCAACAGGGG
>WURT03119063.1:0-11827 GCA_009936505.3 Holothuria glaberrima
TCTGGCCGGATTTGAAATACTATCCGGCAAAATCCGGTTCCGGCCGGAACCAAAAATTTGGATCCGGTGCATCCCTATCAATTTGGTCAAAAATCAACATTTCAAGGCCAAAACCAAACCCCAAAATAAAAAATTATAACTCCACAATGACAAGTCTGATTTGTTTAATTCAAATGCTAATGTGTTCTTTGTAAGATTCCTTACATAAAAGTATCAAAAAATATGAATAAATGACAAAGGTAGGGTGAGTTAGAGAGGTCGAAAGTTGCTTACAAGTGCTATTTTCAAAAATGTCTCAATTTTGGTCTAAAGTCTTCATTTCTAACCCAAAAATCCCCATCAAAAGTCCAAAATGATAACCGACAACCACCCCTCCGACTTTTTCAAACACCAAAATGTCTCTTTAGAGCTACCGTACAAGCTCATGCAGCTCCTATGTACAGATCAAAAGCTGTGATCTTGGTTTCACCTTTCCCTGTGCACTGTGCACTGATACACACAGTGGGTGGGTACTGTGTGTACAGTGTGCATGGAACTCTAAAGTAAACAAAGACTAAAATGAGCATATCTTCCTCATTTTACATCCAATTTCCTCAAATGTGGTATCAAATAAAAGAGAAAACTGTGGAGAACATTCTCCTGCATCATTAAATACAAAATGATGGTGATATGTATGGGTATTCTATGGTAAGAAAAAAAAACTTATTACATCGTCTAATTTGCATATTTGCATACATAATGAGATCAATTAGTTAAAAAAATTTGTTCATTCAAATTTCCCTGTCTTTGCTCTTTACAGTGATATGTAGGTTCCTGCAGAGAATATTCTTCTAACTTAAAATAAAAATTCCTGAAAATATTCCTCCTTTAATATTCTGAAATGCCTTATGGACAAGGGTTAAGTTACAATCTTATGTTTCTCAAAAGCCATTGTACCTTGTTACAAAATGTGATCACTGTCTTACTATAAAAGTGTGACTTTACTATACACGCCTACTCTGTAAAACATGCTATGCAAGAAAATAGTGAAGCTTTCCAGGGTCACATTACCATTTTAATTTCAAAAGGAAACAAAAGCAGGTAATGTGACATGAATTGTATAAGAGGGATATCACAAATTATTGCACAATAGATTATTTCAAGTTAAGTGAATAAATTTTTGTATCTCAGCAATAGATCAAGCTCTGACAATGGGAGTTGGACAAATAAGATGAATTTTCCAACCTCTAAACTATCTATTCTTGTAATTCTAGACTTAAAGTACACTTTTAGAACTTCCTCAAATATGTGAAGAGATTGTTCAATAGACTGGGACAGATTCAAACATAGAAATGATAGTCATCTGAGGCCAAGATCCTTTACGATTTACATCAAAGGGTTAGACAGCAGTTTTTCATTGTCGGTGAAGAGCTTTTCTGACAGAGAAAACATTAAAGTCATGCTTTAAATCAAGCAGTTTACTCACCTATAGAATAAGAAAGCCTCTCATGTTCTGGTTGGATTTAATAAGATATCTTCTGGGGATGCATTATGTATGAAATACCACTGGTACAGGATTGCTCCAATCTATGTTCATGAATTGGAGACCTTACAATTTGGAAAAGTATGGAACAATATTAAGTCAAAATTTTTTTAAGGAAATGTTTTTGCAACAGTGTGAAAGCACATGTACTCTACTCATAGGGAGGGCTAACCACATGGACATTTAAGGTTTTATGCAAACTTAATCACTGTTTGGTGAAGAAGTGAAGGAATCCATAAAAGTTGTTGCAGACAAAAAAAAAAAAATTCTTTTTGCCCCTTAATTTCATGTGGTGTGTTAGGTTGGGTGATATGCCTCATGTATAAAAATTATCAGCTGGAATGCTGAAAAATATTGTAGCCCACTACATTTTGAAGGCACTGGCAAATTATGGAAGGTTGGCATTGCTTTTGTCTATGGTCAATTTATGTCATCTCCCACTCAGTCAGCACCAAGTTCTGCTATAAAGTTCTACTATGTGTACTCTTCAATGATTGACCTGTATAGCATGTTCACTAGCGGATTAAGGGCGGGGCAACAGGGGCACGTGCCCCGGGCCCCCCACATTTTGGGGCCCCCCACATTTAGAGTAATATATACCTTGGGTGTTTTGGTACTGTGTCAAGTGTTCCTGAGCTGTACTATAGGGCCCCCCACACAAATGCGTGCCCCGGGCCCCCCACACGCTTAGTCCGGCCCTGAGCATGTTAACATGTAAAAGATAAGTTTTCTGGAACAGTACTCTGACATATCCTAAAACAGTGCTTTTAACAATCAATCATGTTCTTTTGTTAACATTTTGTCAGGCTGCTAAGTCTTGTTGCTAGGGAGACCACACCATTGTCTTCCAAATAGTTGTTCAATTACAGGTATGACAAAAGTCAAATGTTACAGTTAGGTTCATTCATGTGCACTCTGTTTATATGGCAACAATCACTGCAGCACAGTTTTCGCATGGCATGCGAGTGGTGAACTGTTACAGTGCTCTGCAGTAAAAAAGATTAGTAGTACTTGGTAATTCTAGCCTGTTTGTTGTGCAGGGAACAAAATGCAAGGCAAAAACTAGACCTTACGAGCTCAGACGAATGTTGTTTAAATGCTATACCATTTGGAACTTCATAACCAGTTTGTGTAATGGAGAATAAAGATAATCAGTTTTAAAAGATATGATAGAGCACATGAAAATAAAAATGCCTCTGTCTATTCTGTTGAGATCAGGAATATGTTCTTTCCTTTACAAGTTCAATTGTGTAACAGCCCGCATTTAATAATGCATTCAGTTATCCCTGTTTTTCTCCCCTGTTCATCCATCAGGTGACCCGGAAACTCTGTACCGTTCTGTTTATGACAAGATCTTTTCTTTACCGGATGATACTCTTTTGTATCCTGCTCATGACTACACTGGTAAGAATCTATAGACCTAGTAGCTTTGATGTGACTCATGACTACAGTGGTAAGAATCTGTAGAGTTAACCATTTTGCTATGACTCATGACTACACTGGTAAGAATTTATAGACCTAGTAGCTTGCTGTGACTCATGACTACAGTGGTAAGAATCTGTAGAGCTAGCCACTTTGCTATGACTTATGACTAGGGTAAGAATTTGTAGAGCTAGCTGCTTTGCTATGACTCATGACTACACTGGTAAGAATTTATAGACCTAGTAGCTTTGCTGTACGTGACTCATGACTACACTGGTAAGTATTTATAGACCTAGTAGCTTTGCCATGACTCATTACCACACTGGTAAGAATTAATAGATCTAGTAGCTTTGCCATGACTCATGACTACTCTGGTAAGAATTTATAGACCTAGTAGCAAAGCTTTGTTGTGACTCATGACTACACTGGTAAGAATTTATAGACCTAGTAACTTTGCTATGACTCATGACTACACTGGTAAGAATTTATAGACCTAGTAGCTTTGCTGTGACTCATGACTGCAGTGGTAAGGATCTGTAGAGCTAGCCACTTTGCTATGACTTATGACTACACTGCCAAGAATTTATAGACCTAGAAGCTTTTCTGTGGCTCATGACTGCAGTGGTAAGGATCTGTAGAGCCAGCCACTTTGATATGACTCATGACTACACTGCCAAGAATTTATAGACCTAGTAGCGTTTCTGCGACTCATGACTGCAGTGGTAAGGATCTGTAGAGCCAGCCACTTTGCTATGACTCATGACTACACTGCTAAGAATTTATAGACCTACAGTAGTAGCTTTGCTATGACTCATGACTACAGTGGTAAGGATCTGTAGAGCTAGCCACTTTGCTATGTCTCATGACTACATCATTAAAAATTTGTAGAGCTAGCTGCTTTACTATGACTCATGACTACAGTGGTATTGTGTTTGTAGAGCTAGTAGCTTTGCTATGACTACTCTGGTAAAGATGGGTAGAGCTAGCCCACTTTGTTATGACTCATGACTACACTTGAAAAGATTTGTAGGGCTAGCAGCTTTGCTATGACTCATGTTTGCAGTGGTAAGGATCTGTAGAGCTAGCCGCTCTGCTATGATTACTTGTACAATGCTGGAATTACTGAAGATTGTGTGTGATAACTGATGCTATGTAAAGAATCCATTGGTTAGAACATACCGTTTTGTACATCTGTGGATTGTAAACCATACTTAAGATTTGGAGGGGTTCTCTAATAATCTTGAAATGAAATAGCTCCATCAAATGTGCATTCTAAGCCTGTGGAATTGTAATTTTAATATGAACCTAATGGTTGTATTGAGCAATGGCTATGTATTGCCTAGACTGTTGCTTAGTAGACTCATGTACTGTGAGGATGAAAATTTGGATTCAAGAGAGGAGGATGGGAGTCACTTTTGAATTGAAGAAGACACACAATTTCAGTTACAAAATGTATTCCTCATGACTAGTTTTGCATAGTAAAATTAGACCCATCACAGGGCATAGGCAGGGCTGACAATGTTTCTATTTCCCAGAAAGGAAGTGAAATTTTCCAAAAGTCCTTTATTTTCAAGTACAAAAAGGCATATTTCCCTCCACCAGTCAAAATTTCCCACCAAATACCCATATTCCCAGGCAAGAGCCTCACAGCTTCCCAACTTTTTCCACTTATGAATATCGTTGGATAATCGGGCCAATCGCCTTAGCGAAGGCTAAGGTACGGGATCGGTTGGGGTGTAGCTTCAGATAGAAATCAGAAACAGTCAGAGAAAAAGGATGGAAATTTGATTCAGTTCATTCGTCTTTGATTTATTCAGTGATCCAAGCTTCAAAAAATTATGTTTAATCAACGGCCGGCAAAAAAAATATCAAACCGTTATATACAAAGGTGTGTGACTACATGTTGTTTACGTTTGGATGTCACAAACTCGAGTGTCTAAGGCTTGCAGGCTTGGGTGTAGAAGCTCCGCTTACCTCGTGGCTACCTAAGAAATCCGGAACTAAATGCAGTTCCCTGATTGGTTAAAAGTTGAGACGCATACTCAAAATAGATATTAATTAATACGACAATATTGTATGACCAATAAAGAGGCTGCAGAAAGCAAAATTGGCCACACCCAGGGAAATATGGGATACAGCTTCCACGTGGAACCAAGATGTGGTGTGGGAATTAAAAGTGACAGGAAACAGGAAGGGACCTGGGGATCTAGGACAAAGGGAAGGAAGTATACTCGTAAACAACAAGATGGAGTCCCTCTTGATCTGTAATGAAATGTGTACTAGCTATACTACATGACAATATATGCCCTAAGGCTACAACTTTATATAAATAGGTGTAGACTCAGAACAATGTGTTGGTTGAGGTTCAGAAGGGATACATGGTCTTTAATCTGTAGAGTAGTGAACAGATTAATTATTCAGGTTTGTTTTCATGTTTGCTTATGTTCAACTCCAACTATGACCCTGATCTTTTATCAAAAAAGCAAATTGTATCCTGCCTGTGGCAACACTGGTACTTTCAAGCTTCTGTTTCAAATTCATTCTGGTCTACTAAAAGTTTTTTTTTTCCCCTTTAATGTGAGTCCTGACCATGATAACATACATTTGCATCCTGTGCTAGTATTTTGAGCTAGTTATTCACATTCATTTCTTTGCATTGAATTTTTTCCTTTCCCTTACTCCTAATTTCTATGACACACTTTATGCTATCTTGCACATGACTGCTCTGGTATTTTCAAGCTAATTATTCACCTTTATTCCTGACTCCTGACTATTATAACACACTATAAAGCAACACCATGGACTCACTGCTTCTTCAGATCCATAGTTAATGTACCAATGTATTACACTTATATATAGTATCCATGGGCGGCGATCTGTCTTTAAAAGTGGGCGGGGGGAGATATAGTCAGTGGTACTATCTAAGCGAAGGGGCACCATCAGTTGGCGCGAAGCGTACAAAGAAAATTTTGGCCAAAAATATCCACGAGATCACCGGAAATTGCCCTTTTTAGGTTTTGCAACATGATACTATGATAGCTCTCAGAAGTATTTCCTTAAAATTAAATAGGTCTATCGTAAAATTCTAGAACTTTACTTTTTTACATGATTTTAGAATCCCCCAGGTGGACTTCATGGGTGGACAGTGGCATTGCCAAGGTGGGGGGGCGGGCAGGGGGCATGTGCCCCCTGGTGCCTCCCAAATGAGATTTTGGTTATGAAAAAAAAATTATGCACAAACACACACCATTCACACACATGCTAATATGAACAAGAGGACCCACTATCACTTAATCACTCAAACATTAGACTAAAATTGCACATAATGTTCTCAAAAGTGCAACTTTGTGGCGTGCTTGGCACGCATCTATTTGTTGAGCTGTATGAAGGAAAGCCTTTTTGGGAGATGTAATCCACAGCTATTGTTTCAACCTATACCTTCAAAAGCCATGATCGAGACTTCTGTGGCATTGAGTCCTCTCTCTTCATTACAATTCCCACATTGATTATCTTTTAGCCAGATCTTATGTTTGAAAACTGTAAAAAATTGTGATTTTGTTGTCCTTTTCAATGCCTATTTAATAAAGCTCAGTGCAAACATTAAAATGATCTGCTGTCACTACAGTAATTCAGCCCCATCATTAAATTGTAAGTGCGAGTTAGACTAATGCAATGGTCAAATTGTGATTTATATTTTTGTGGTGTACACAGGGGGGAGGCGATTGGGCCATGCCCCCCACCCCCACTGATGCCAATTTTTTTTTTTTTTTAGTTCCTAAAAAGATGTAAATTTTTTAACACAAATTTTACTTCAAAAGGTAGCATATTTTGGCATCAGACTGCATTTAAGGACACATAGTTTTTCCAAAATTTTCAAAGGGGAGGGGGGTCTTCCCCTCCCCTTAGACCCCTCCCTTAAGCTAGCAATCTCACAACATACATGATACTCCCCACACCACCGTGAGAGAAATCCTGGGACACCACAGTGGCTTACTTTAGTGCGCTGCAATGACATATTCGAGATAGTCAAATTCTTCATTTCAGTGGTCACTTTTTACAAATACACCAGAGGCTTGGCATGGGCTGCACTCCCTGGATCCCCAATGGAGTGTGGCTCCTGGACTCCATCAAGGGCCTAATGCCTACAGGGGAGTGTTGCACATCACTAAGATGCCTACAGTGACACCCAGTCCTTGATTTTGGTGCCCCTCTGGCAGACCTTTTGGCATCCCCCACTTTGAAAAGTCTGGTGACACCACTGGGGGAGGGGATATAGTGTACAGTAACCCCACATCCAATTCCATGGGGGGGATATACAGTATCTTCACATCCGCTCTCTCAGGGGATCACTACCCATGATGGTAACTAAAACACATCAAAGGAACAAAGTTCAGAGTTTTTAAATGCACATTTGCACACTGTTTGACATAATTTTCACAGTCTTTGGGTAATATTGGTGTCCTTCTGGTAGAACAGTAACTGCATCTATGTGTAGGTAGAATTTGCATTGTTCAGCACAATGCTAGCCTCTTTAGTCATTTTTTCAACTTTGCCAGCTTGAATAGAAAAACTTTAAAATCCAGTAAACCTGCTTGAAAATTACAGAAAACAGACACTAGATATGGCTTAACAGCATTCCCACCCTGCAGTGAGATAATCATGATAAATGAGAATGAAACCTGTTATAGAGGATTAGTTAATGATGACAGCATGATTGAAATCTTCTTTGACAAATCTCATGTAAAGACTTTACTAATAATTGTGACCTTTGAGATGAATGGTTGATATTATTACTGTGAGAGCCCTAATTTTTTCATATATGGACAGAATCAGGGAAGGAAAATGTAACATGATTCAACTCAGCTAGTTTGCTTTAATGACTGTATAGAAAAAAGAAATTGGGTAGTTTGTCTTTTACAGGAAAAAATATTAGGGTTAATGTGGACCCTGTAATAATTAGAAAAATTTTCTCTTATGTTAGCCAGGTAATTGGGAAGAAATTACAATTATTTGTGGCAGTAACCAAAAATTTTGCTTTTCTTTTTTACTTTTGTATTCAGGACAAACAGTCACCTCTGTTGCTGAGGAAAAGAAATTCAACCCAAGGTTGACAAAATCTTTGGATGAGTTTGTTAATATAATGAAAGGACTAAACTTGCCTTATCCTAAAGCCATAGGTATTAAAGAAAGTTTTTCTTTTTTTCTCATGCATTTTGTCTTGAAAATCATTTAGGAGAGTTAAAAGAAACTTTTCATATTGCCATGTACCATATAAGTAATTTGTTGATGTATTTGTGAAGGATAATAGAAATAGTGACATAAAAATTATGCTACTAAGAACAGTGACATATCAGTAATAGTGAAGAGGGCTATGATGGTTTGAAGACCTTGCTACCTTTCACATAGCCCTACATAAGTCAGCAGTTTTTAAATTATTCTGAAAATTTTAATTTGTGAAAAACAGAAAGGGTTTACAGTTGTACGCCTCCTACTGAAAGTATGATAAAGGCATTTGTATGAATAAATTATGGCATTTGTAAGTATATTTTGTAAAATAACAATAAACTTAGTTTCTTGTCATAACTTTTCAGAGAAAACAAAAAAGGGATAATAATACTAGCTATTCATTATTAGACATGTAGGCTATGTACACTGCAATTTACCTTGGGGTTTGATCTATGTGACTGAATTTGTGGGATAAAATATCGGTCCTTTTGACTGTTCAAAATATGAAAATTCAAAAAATAAAAAAGAAATAAGATTGATGCAGCAGAAACAAAGGATGCATGTTGGGACAATGAACAATTGCTTTTGTTTACTTGGCCTGATATTGTAGTTAACTCTTTTCTACAATACAAATGAACTGCAAATTATCAGGGTTGCCAGCATGGTATATTTCTGGCCTGTTCAAACAAACCATATTCCATGCAGAATTTACTTTATGTTGAATGATGCGATTTTACTATTGAATGTCAATCACACAGAGCAGAAAAAGAAACTTCACACTGTAATCGATTTTGACAGTTTTGGATCCTTCCTTTCTGGGGTTGCTTGTAAACAGTGCACATTTTCAGGTTATTGTCACTTCATTTTATCAGTCTTTTAAGAATTTTAACTTTAATTATTAAACTTCCAAAGATGTGGTAACCAGGAGCTTCTTTATGTAACTATATGATCACGACAAAAGTGAAACCCAGAGGCATGTTGTTGATCAAGACATTCACTTCACATTATCCCTGGTGATGCTATGGTACATGCCTCCTCGTTGGTGCTTCTCTGTCTCTATGTTTGTATTGAGACCCTTGGTAGAGACCCTTTTCTAAATAGCTATTACAAAGGATTATGGGATAGAGTTCTTGTATCAGTCTTTCTGGTCAATGACATTTTTACTGTGGCCAAAAACAGCACATACTCCATCCCAAAATTCTTTGTAATTGCTATTTGGAAACAGTCCTGTTAATCATACCACCTCAGTTTTGTCTTTTTCTTTCCCTTTGCTTCTGTTTACCTGTATAAACAATCTGCTCTTGTGATTTGTCCAAAAAGGAGGACCTTCTGCTACCTGTATGATGATTATGATAAGAAATCTATCACTTTTATCTTTTACTTCCAGTTTTATGCCACGGTACTCTGAGAAGTTCTCTCTAGTAGCTCAAAAGTCCCTATCCTCTTTACCCCTGCTGCAGTGAAATGAGCATTTGACTGTCTCTATAACAGGTACTTGTTTTCTTCTTTTTCAGATAAAGCTTTGCCAGCAAATCTGCTCTGTGGTGTTGTAGAAATGCCAAAAGCGAGGAAAACATAAAAATCTTACTGCTCTGGATGATAAAATGGAAGGTACCATCTACTTTAAGTGTGTAAATCTGTAGTTATTATCTAAAAAAGTATTTTTACAGAGCAAAACCATGCTCAGTTTTACCTAAGCTTTTATATTTTTAATTGAAGTAGTTGTTCTCATGATATTAATAAGTTCCAAGCTCATCAATGCCATTGTTTGTCAGTTCAACTGATTTTTAGATGATTTGCAAATGAAACATATCATGTTTGATATTAAAAATAGATATTGTGGATGTGGGTTGGACTGTGCCTGTTAACTGGCCGATCAATTGGTAACATGTTCACCATTATTGCATTTTGTTTCACTGTTTTTGGTTCCTTGCTTTGGCAAAGGAACCTATGTAGTTAGGTTGGCGTGTGTGTGTGTTTGTGTGTCTGTGACACTTGCTTCGGTACTCCATAACTCAGCAAGGGAGAGTTGTACAAAGCTTAAAGGGAAATATTGCGTTTGAAAAAATATAAAGTGACACCAATGTAATTCCATTGTGGTCTTTTCCCCTTTCCAAATACGAATCACAAATAAATTGCAGCAGATCAACACAAATCTCACGAAATATGGACAAAAAGAAGCAACAATTTCCCCCATTGAACTGTCTCATTATCGAACAATAAGCCTCGCCCACATGCAACGTTCGCACCGCTGCATATTCATTTAGGAAGAGCCTTACACTCATTACGCAATGCGTATTGACCTCGCTTACCCAAAGCACATATCCCACGACCCTGTCTGCCTTTCCTTCATGATCACAACAAAGTACCACAACACTTTCCGTACCATCTGCTGTACTGTGGGATATTACAGCCCACCCAGGGAGATGCAGTGCCATCTATTCACCATGCTGTCCACTACCCACATTGTGTGTATATTATCGTTACAGAATGGTAACGAACTTTTGTGGTACTTCGAGGAATATTTGCGGGGCGTAAGTTTTGGTACGTTGAGGAATATTTGTATGTGGTTTTTGGTACTTTGTGGAATATTTGTACATAATTTTTTGACGAGTGGCATCACAGGTTCATAAACTTTTCGTTTCCTATATAGGGGCTAAACCGACGTACAGTAGCAGTTGCTGAAGCACCAATAATCTCATTCACATCCTGCTGTTTTGAAAGCGAAGCAACCTGCTTAGGCCCAAGGGCTACAATTTGAATTACAGTAACTATAACTTTGTGTGTAGAATAGCGGGGAAGTTATAAGACCACCTTAGTATACCAGCTGTACTTAACTCAATACAGACAGTGTAGTAACGATTCTCCAGTAGTTCGTTCGTATTTAACGAACATTTTGCACGTGCTGTAGAAGGCGTTTGTTATTGTCTGACGTAACGTGATAAATTGATTTGATTGGTGGATTTCAAATCAGGGGTGAGGAAGGTGTGGTTTTGCATGCATAATTGTTTGGGTGAACAAATTTGTCAGTTGTTACAAAAAGGTTAATTACTTGTTAATTAGTGCACACCAGCCAGGAATTTTTTCCCAGTTACCCCTCTTTCATCGAAAGGGACCTGATCGTATGTACAACAGGATAGATTCAATAAAAAGTCGGAGAAACTCAATATTTCCCTTTAAACTTGGTATGTAGATCTGCCATAGTTAGAAGGTGTGCCCTATTGTTTTTTGTGGAGGTCAAAGGTCACCTGGGGTCACCGGAGTCAAACACTAAAAACCTTGTTAACACGATATCTCAAGGTAGGAAGCTTGGATAGATTTCATACTTGGTGTGTGGATGTATTGTAGTAAGAAGATAATACCTGTGGTTTTTGGTGGAGGTCAAAGGTCATCTCGGGTCAAACACCAAAAACCTTGTTTAAACATGATATCTCAAGTTAAGAAGGTAGGATAGATTTCATACTTGATATGTGGATGTGTAATGATAAGGTGATGACACCTATTGTTTTTGGTGGAGGTCAATGGTCATCTGGGGTCACTGAGGGTCAAATACTGAAAAAACTTTTATACACAATATCTCAAGGTAAGAAGCTTGGATAGATTTCATACTTGGTATATAGATCCACAATAGTGAGAAGTTGTGCCATATAGTTTTTG
>WURT03119085.1:0-11827 GCA_009936505.3 Holothuria glaberrima
ACCTGGGAATCGAACCCGGGCCTCCCGCGTGAGAGGCAGATGCTCTACCACTAGACCAAACACGCATAATAAGAAGAATAATTTGATGGTAAGTTCAATGTATCAAAGAAACACTGCGTGGCCTATGCTTTCGGCCTTTCCGAGCTAAATTAGGAACACTTTCTAACCCTCATACACCATCCTCGACTCTATAGTGTGATTATTTACCGAGAAATGATATAAACAGCTTCCTAGTAGTTTCATACAAAGTGTAGGCGCCTTATACGAACTCTTCTTCTGACGTATTACTGGGGTATGCGTCTTTTCAAAGCTAAAATTGTCACTGTAAGTGCATTCACCTCAGTGTGATTAGTATACCCTGATATCCAAATCTATGTACGGCTCTGTTTGATCATGTAACAATATTTTGTTACTGAACTGTTGAATTCCTGCAGAATGACCCCTCACTACTAGCATGCAGGCACGCAACCAGAATTCTCAGTTAATGGGACAATCACGTAATTAGAGAAAGGGGCCGGAACATTCCTGGGCGTAACTGATAAGTTTAGCATTGCTTAAATATCTTTGGAGGTTTCAACCACGTACAGCCCGCCCCCTTGACTACAACCCTGTACACGTAAGCAATAATGTGATCTGTAATACCATCTATGACAGGTACTTCCAAGGGAAGTCTGTTTCAACAATTTGTAAGATTTAGCTGATGGTGGTTCAAAGTAAGACTTAAAAAAAGGCAAACTGCTTATACTGCAAGAAATCATTTGCCGGCCTGCAAAACTTTAACAACAAACATAGTTAAAACTTGCCTGCGTAACAGGCATATTCCTCGCTCAGCAAACACAGTTCGCTCCACGGGGTAAGTGAGCAGATGATATCGCTTACTACTCTGTTAACAAATTTGCAACATACGTTATATTTCTCTGCTAGATCATCATGCTCTTACGTAATAAAAAAAAAACTTTATTAAAGATCTTGAAGCTTTTAATAGTGCTGATGTCTTTTTTCTAATTTTCTCTTAACTTTGAAAGAAAACCACGGGATTTGGGATGTATATAGTGTCAACTAGAATATAAGTAAATTTCAAAAACGGTTTCAAATATGGTTCAAATACGGTGAAAGTCCTTCCCTTTAGTCGCCTCTTACGACAGGCTGGGAATACCATGGGCATATTCCACAACCCCCTTTTTCATACAAAAGTATGTCAACATTTCATACCCTACGCAGTAATGGGCAGACTGTGAAGCTAACTTTGATGATGGATTGAGGAGCGTTGTTAACGCCGATGTAATGTATAAGCTACATTGTTGGATTGTTTTTAGCTTATGGTAAAGGACCACAATATGAAGGCCTAACCACAAAATGTTTCTACATTAGCTATGTGTGATATGCAGTATGTATACTCTCCGCAAATGACATTCTAATGGGCTTAACAGTTTTATTATAGGTCTTGTGGTTTGGGGAGTTTGTTTGATACCAAAAGCCAAACGGGCTATTGGTAGGTTATTTATAAGTTGGCCTTTGTCTTGTTGCCATGGTAGCAAATCTATTCAGGTTGCTGTACATGGTGAAAACATTTCCACTTCTCGAAATTTTATGCAAACAATTGTGGGCCTGTGGGCATTTATACTTTTCTTCACTGAATACAATTGGTTACATTTGGTTACATGTGGTTAACAATCTAATTTGTATAAAGTAGTTCGCTAGCCTTTGAAATGCCTTTCCTTGGAATATTCAATGTGTTTATACAACACTGAAGCACGCAAGGTATTGTCCGACAAGAATATCGTATCCTTGTGCATTCTTATGGGCTACAAGATAAACCAGGATCTGCCATTTGGTCCCTGGTTAAACCATGGAGCTATTGAGGCATGTTCTTTGGATCTGAAGCTTCCCAAGGTTTGTGTCTTTACGGTGTACACGTGTTTAGCAACTAAATATTAACTGTTTAGCAAGTTAAATGCGCTTTAAAATAGACTGTTCAGACAAATTTGATGTTTACAAAATTGTGGGAGTAAAGTGTTTAGAAAAGTGTGTAGGCCGAATTAAGGTCAAAAAAAAAAGAGAAAAAAATCACCGTTTTTAGCGATTTAGGTAGTGCAAACATTGCATCACTTATACTAAAGATTGAAAAAATGAATCTTACTGCTATAGGTCCGATTTTCTTCGGACATTTTTTTCCTGACGTATGAAGTGATTTTTTTCCTGCAAACAAGAACAGTGGATTGCACGATAATTTGTAACGTCACTCTTGTAGGCTATGATACTAAGAATACAATCTCGGGTTACGCGGTCACTGCACCTTTGTGCGAAGTGTGCATGGACACACTTGCACCATGAAACCATTATTAGTGCACCAATTTATGCGAGAAAAGGGTAACTTGTTTGAGTTGATGTAAACATCTATATTTCAAAGGTAAACAAAACAGGTAATTGTGAGTTGTACAAGGAGGGCATCAAAATACTGCTCAATGGAAGATATTAAATTACGTGAATAAATTTTAATATTTTATGTCTCAGCAACTGAACAGGTTATGAAGATGTCCTTCTTGTACAACTCAAATTACCTGCTTTTGCTTCCTTTAGGAATTAAGATGTTTTATGACCTTGAAACATTTCGTTTCGTTTATTTGTGTTTCTACATCATCCACATGTACGGAAACACAAAAAATATGGATACATATGTAACACTGAAGTCGATGAAAGTAAGACTAAAACGCCGAGGGGCTTGTCGAGAGTTTTACTCCCCATTACAACATAAACATTACCATGGGTAGCTGAGTTGCAAACACAAATAAAGCATACAGAAAAAAGAATTTAAGAGAAAAAAGGACGGAAAATTCAGTTAACTAAGTGGAAAAGTAATGACTAAGATTATAGGACCAGAACTTGCCCTCACAAACCCCACCCTTACCAACCTGTCCCCCTCCCACCCATGAAAGCCCAAGTCTTCCCACAAACAATATGAGTAGTGACAAAAACATGTAATGAATGCACTTGAACAGTATGATAAGTCAACCAAGAAGTTGTATCCTTACAATAAACCTTGCAAATAAAATGGTGATAAAGACTACTGAAGTATTAGTACAAAGCTATGTAGTACTGGGTGAAACCTCTGCGAAAAGAATTTATACTTGGCCTGTTAATTAATGAATCAAGTAATGAGTTTCAAAGTTTTAGCTTTAGGGTCAACTGTTAAAGGCATTCTCCAGAGACAAAATTTAGTGAGTTCAAAAAACGCAGAAATTTTTTCTCTTTTAGGAGGTAAAAACTGCATCTCAATAGCTTGTAGCGTTTGGAAGATATGAATTTTCAAAGAAATGCAATTTTTTCTCTAAGTTAAGTGCATCATGGGAAATATGTGATGTCATTGCGGCACATTAATTTGACAAAGAATTGAATTTCTTCATGATATTGACGCCGCTGTATGGAATGTTTAGCAACTTTATTTGTTATGCCCCACATATGTTGTAGATTTGTGCTAAATCTACATGAAAACATATTCAAACATTCCAACAGTATCAAATTTCAAGGACAAACAGGACAGTCAATTATAAAGAAAAGCAAAAGGAATCTGAGGCAATATGCCCACTTTACATAACAATCTGTGACCTTGATGAGAACTAGAGATATTTTTTGACTAAAATAAGAACTCTTCAATATGAGATATCTCGAATTAGGAAAAGAGAATTGCTACGGGGTTTTTTCTCTTTCAAATGAGACCCTTGTGAAATACCACTGGAAAATGCCTTTAAAATGAGGTACGAGTAACAGTAGTATGCAGGAGATGAGATTGACGATGTAAAATAGATGTGGACTAAAGAATTTTTGGTGAAGAATTCTGAAAATGATTTCGGTTAAAGGCTGTGCATGAAACGATAGGTGAGTGAAGCAATGTTACGGGTGATCATATCGAACAGTTTCAAGAGATTAAGAGACGTGTTATCACGGGGTCCGGATAAAGAAATATAGCGAACAACTCTCTTTTGCAAAAGAACCAGGTTGTGAAGGTAGGTTTTTGCATATGACCAAATTGTAGAACAACATATTAGATGAGGATACACAAGAGTAAGGTAAATTGTACGGGGAATACCCTTTGGCAACAAATGTCTTAATCAACCAATTACACTGATTTCTCTGGCAAGTTTTGAAGAAATACATGACTGATTGTCTCAATCCAGGTAAGGTTGTAGTCATTTATTATTCCCTTATATAGCATGTTGTATGGAGAAGGCTTATATAGCCAAATCACCCTTTAATAGTAAGACAGTGACAAAAAAGTTTAGCAGAAGGTGCAGTGGCTTTCAAAAAAAAACTAACAAACAAACAAACAAAAGCAAAAACAAAAATGGTAATCTGAGTCTCTACAAACAGCTCTACAAACTACTGAGCAATCTACCAATTTAATTTGAGGAAATGAGCTTTACCATTTTATATCTCAGTTCAGGAATGTCCTGTGAAGAAGGGATTTGGACCATTTGGAGGCATTTTTCAAGCTTTGCGACAAATATTTTTAAAATTTTAGATTTAAGTTACCCTTTAAAGAGACGATGAGAGTACAGTAAAATCTCACCATCCAGCTCAACCTGAACTAAGCAGTTCAGTTCCAGGGGCACGCTAAACGAAGTCTAATCCATTGGACCAAATGGATGTATTCTGAGCCAAATCTAGTCAAATATACCACCATATCACCAGATTCTGGTTAAATATATCTGAGACCATGTTCTGTTCATATTTGAACCTTTTTTTCTTCTTCAGTGGATGACGACGGGGATGGGGTAAAACGGACAAAGGGGTTCAAGAGGCACGGGAGGGTCCGTTCTATAGTCTCCCGTCTCATTGGTCTAGGGCTAGGGTTAAGGGTTAGTGGGTTAGGGTTAGACGATTGGGGTTAGGGTTAGAGGCTTAGGGTAAGGGTTATGAGACGGGGGACCAATAAGACGGGGACCAATGAGCCGAGGGACTAGTGAGACGGGGGACAATAGACATTATCCCATTTTTCACAATGATGCTTAAAGGGAAATGCTGCGTTTAAAATGCACCAATATGGCATACAAAGAAAATAACGTTAATCATAAAACCATTCAGTCTCACCAATAAACTCCAGTAAAAGCTTTACTTCCTCAAAATTTTACGCATTACAAGAGTCATGAGTGTTGCATCATTTGAATTTTTGAAAGTTTGGGTGAACAAATCACTTTTGTGCAACAAATATATGAATTTCTTCCTGTGTGAGCCTCATTTCTTGAAAAGAAAACTACCATACTGCCTTATTTTGAATTGCCAGTCAGTGTGTATCAATTAATATTGGTTTAAAAAATATGGAAATTTTCTTTAAAACAAACGCAATATTTCCCTTTAATTGATGTACCGAATATAGTGTCTATTTAGTAATTCATATCTGACGAGTAAATAGTAAATGGTTTCAGGTACAAAGAGAAGGACCTCTTCTCATTGATGACAGAAATTGATCAATTGTCATGGCGACAATAGCCTATCAAGGATAACATTACTGCACTAACTTGACCAAATATGTAGGCAAACTTTATGGTGGTCTACCGTCCAGTAAAGGAATTAATATCTGTCTTTGATCTCAAACTGAGTCTTAGCATGTCTAGTTCACTCCGATACCAAGGTTAGAATGAAAACCTATTTATTTGGGGATACGCTGCTGAAGGATCCCCCCATGGGAAAAGAGGTATATAAAGTAAGCTATCCAGCAAATTTTAAACTAATTGCAACTTGGCCCTACAAAACATGCGCAAAAAATCTTACCAGTTTTTTCATCAGTTACGAAAAACTAGTTCTCTACAAAAGTAGGCCTACTTTAACAAAACCAAATATTTCTAACACCTTTTCGTGTAGTCAGCTAATTCTGTCCATTTAATTAGACTAAATTTATAGTTTACCTGCAGTACGAGAAGGTACGAGAGATCTTTTTCCGACTTGAGTGGGTGAATTCGTTAAATCCAATTAAAATCACAGCTGATTTGCGTCAAAGTTATTAAAACAATTTCCTTTGGACCATTTTAAACAAGTTATTAAGTCTAAGCTTAACCCACTTCTCCAATGGTATAAATTTTCCTTAGTTGGAAGATTCCTAGCTATACTTGGAACAATAACGATGTTAAGTCTGACTTCGTCTCATTTAAATTGAGATATCCAGAAAGAGAAATAAGGAAACCTGATTATCTCAAGAGTCGTATACATTCCATTCTTCAAAACTTGATACTCTGGACTAAAACGGAATAAAAATTCGGCTGTGAGATATTGTGCATAGGCTGAAGTTCAGAGCACACCGAGTGGTAATGGTTTTGAAAGTGGGAGGCGTGTAAAAATTGTCTTTCCCAGAGAAATAAGTGTGAAATATCACAACATCGCCCGTCCTTCAAACTTATATTATTCGAGACTCACAAGACCACTGTGTAGGACCTACATGACAATACAACTTGGTATGTCCGAGATGCGCTGACACGTTTATCGGGTGAACCTAACGCTACTGTGTCTGGCAGCATATGTACAATTAGCCTATGCAACGCAACTGCTTTCGGCTATTCTTTCGAACAGACAAAATATTCGAACACACCTCGATGAATCAGACTGAATAGAGTATGCATAGTGGTGTATGGGAGTTTGCCAGTATTGTGTATGGAAGAGAGGCAGTAGGCCTATTGTTATTCAGTGTGCGTGACCAAGTAAACAGTTGACTAATCCAGGCTATTGATTGGTATAGGCAACAGGGTAATGGATTCCCAGGCAGAGAGAAACGAATGAGCAAAAAACAATGCCTTGTTTAGGTCTATTATCAGTTTATGACTCATTAGTAAACATATCAGGGAAGAAGGTTTATAGGAGGAACAGGCATGACTGACGGTTATCCCATCTCGTCAAAAAGACGTACCTCTGTACCTCTGTAGTTTATGTAAAGTTATGACACGGTCACATTAAAACTTTCAATTGGAATTTTGCAAAATTTTGTTAGTCATATATAATTGGGAATGAAATTTGTGACGTATATTACTTTCAAAGCCAGTGTATGGTAAATAATGCCTTGGTGGCAAGGTAACCATCATTAAGGTCATCATTTGAAGGATATTGTTATCACGATAGAATGTAGGCTATATAATAATAGTTTTCAGTTCTCTGTACCCTAATGTTTGCTCCGAAGTGTTGCATGAAGCAACCTGAACCCAGACAATGCAAATAAGCTCATACAGGATATCATTCCTATTGGATGGTATCGACAGTACGGATGTAGGTCTACGACAAATAGTACTAGATTTTGATAATGTTAAGTATGCCGCAAATCTTCTGCGCAAGTTTCTTGAAAAAAGAACTATAAAAGCCTACACATTTTATTCAAAAACAAATCCCCAGAATTATGAAACCCTATTAAATTTTCAACTGATCTTTCCGAGGAAACTAGCCTTCTATTTATTTATTTGGTCAAGTAGTCATCTGATAACAACAGATAAATCCACCCAAAAGGATAAAATAATTTACAGTTATCTCATGAAAACACATAAAAATAGGCCTACTGTTGTCATGGGTAAAAATCTACCCTCATCTCAACAAAAATACTATCCCGGAAAACAAATGAGAATATTTCACAGTCATCATGCAAAAAAAAAAGATGAAAATGTTGCTGTCATTTCACAAACACACGCACACACACTTACACACATACACACATACACAAGCACAAACATGTAAAAAGACAACATGTATCTTACAAAAGCAGATGGCATGCCTGTACCTTAATTCTACGGATGTACGTCAACTCACATAGGCCTACTCACTGGCAAATGAAATACAAAACTGTCTCACTCAAACGGACTTCAGATATCTCAACAGTTACAAAAACATAACAACTGTCTCACAGAATCGGACAAAACAAACTATAACCATGTCATAAAAGCAAATACAATTATTACAATAAAAATAAAGTAACGCTAGTCATTTCAAAACATACAAGTCTGATATTCATATTGTGTATGTTTTTCATCGTTTACGTATAAAGTTTACAATGTCTTTAAATCTCCCACTCAAGGCACAGACGTGTAGACTGATAGAATCATTGACAACGCCATAACTTCCTCTAAAGTTACAAACTCCGCGAAGATCTTAGAAAGAATTTATCTGCATATTGTCTCTCTCTTGAATTTTCTACAGGACGTACACTGGATTTGAATGTTAATACAAAACGGTTTTGTCATCTGCGGCATTTAGAAGATCACATGTGGTATTTAACTATTTATGCACTACCATAACATTGCTGGTCGTCGGTCAAATAAATTTACGTCGCACTTTCACAACCTTTGGGAAAAAAATCTCAAACTAAAGTCGAGGAATATTCCTGGTTCCGGTGACCCTGTATATCAAATAAAGGAAATTATTTCTGTAAGCCTATACCTCCAGCTAATTGTTGGTTTCTTTTGGCCATTTTATCCCCCCCCCCCCGAACAGCACTTTCATAGTCAAGCTAATGCGCTTAATTGAAGCATTGTGCATTAAAATTACCCTAGTGTTAAATATCTACAGATACAATTCATATCCAGTCGCTTCCATGGTCTGCTCAATAGTAAATTAATCTCCATCAGTTTGTGTAAGATGTCAAATAACTAAGAAGGATCAGCAAACACTATAGGTTAGTCTTGTCTTTCATAATTCGATTTCAAAAAGAAACTTAAAGGGAAAATACAGTCACCCGATTTGTGAATTATTATACCCCTGTATGCGAATTCATGAATGGCTCTTTTAAATCATATGACACCATTTTTGTACTGGAAATGTTATATTCTTGCAGAATAATATCCCTTAGATTACCTTGAGTATGCAATATTTATGTTCACAAATATCAAGAAATATAATTATTAGAGAAATAAAGAGGAAAATTATCAAGTTTTGGCTGATATGTTTAAATAAATTTGGGATGACGGCTGTTTCCCTTTAAGCTTCTTTTGATCAGTAGTATCAGGAGAGTTTATTCGTCTATCTCATATTAAACCTTCCCTCGCAGGATATTTGTAAGCTAACATGCGTTATATGCAAACAATTGTAGTATCTGCAGTAAATAAATTATAGTTCCAAAAGAAATGATCCTGCTTTATTAGCTGTCTCTTCTTGATGGAAGGTTCACGATATGAGTATATGTCAACGAGTGTATTGCAAATTTGCCCGCTTGGCGGGCGTATACTACTCTTGCACGTATATTGACTGCACTCTTAATAGCAACGTCCGCGAACTTTTACAAGAATTCATGGTGACACTGCGTTAAAACTGTACGCTAATAACTATTCATATATACACTCACAACAAACACAACATAAATATTCATCGAAAATTGACTAAAAAAAGTTTGATTACCATGCTGTTCAGACGACCAACGTCAGTGGGGCTTAAGTGTGTGATTTTACCCGTTTAAAGCTCACACAATGAAGTCCCATTGACTTACTGTTCGTGTAAAAGTGAGTACAGTAGGCCGCAGAACGTTTCAGATGAGGTTTTGTCTTGCAAAATATATTCATATAGCGAAACTAGTCACCAGTCAAGAGGCAACATCAAATTAGGCTTATAAAGATAGCAAAATTGGATGATCTCTGTCATTTTTCGCAGGTGTTAGAGTATGTATGTCAGAAGAGAACATATTCGACAACTACAATAAAGGTAAACTGAAAATCAGTTCTCAAAACTATGTGTCATCTGTTCCTTCAGAGTAACAGACTCAACTCTGTCTTTGCAAAAAAATTATTCTCTTCTCCCAAGCCAGTCGTTAGTATGCATTTTTGTCTCTTCGGTCAGTTGGTTATGTGTTGCTTAAAATTTGGCTAGCAACGGGAGCAACCAACTTTATCAGCTGTGTAATTGATTTTGATGGTGGAGTAGGCCTATATACATTTTCTGACAAATCGAGGAAATGTCGCCTATAAGATCTATCAAGGTTACCCGTCATGAAATACCGGACTCATGAAATGCCTACACTATTTGACCTCTGGTGACACCAAATGACTTTTGACTTCCGCAACTGCAATAAAATTCTTAAACTCAGTATGGGGCATCCCTATGCTAACTATGAGCTGTACCATTGTTATCTCTCTTAAACCTTCACGTTTGTAAGCACTTTGCGAGGTTTCTACCACTTCATCTCCATAGACTTCAGATAACATTTACCTCTTCCAAACACTAGTGTTCATTTACTGCCAAAAATGCATCCGCATGCTAATTATAAAAACTATGTATGAAAAATAAAATTTACAAGGTTGTCAGTTGGTGACCTCTGGCTTTCTCCCTTAAAAATAGACTCCTTTCTCTCAATATGACAAACCTACATAAAATATGAAATGTATCCATCATTTGCATCTGGAGCTAGATAAATAGAATTTGCTTTCAATGTCTGGATGGAAGTGATGGAGGATAGATAGAAACCCGCTCTATCGGATGAAATCAACAATTCACCCACCTCAGTCCAAGTCACTAAAGAAACAACAAAAACAATAACAACAAACACAGTGGGAATTTGCCTCTAATCTTTACCGCTAATACTGCAGCAGTTTTAGCAAATAAAGCCAGCCATGCTTCAATTGTTTTGAAGGAAACAAATTTCAAGAATCCCAAAATCTTCATTCTCTTTCACATATTAACTCAGCGTAAGACATGAGCTCAAAATTTAGAACATAGTGTATGAATGGATGGGGAGCATCAACCTTAATCTTCACAAGTTTTCAGGAGGATCACGCCCCTAGTATGGGCCCAACCTGCAAATGGGCCCAACTTTGCAGGTCTCAGTGGATGGCATTTCCATCACAGAGTCGTCAACTGAAACGAAATTAATCTGATTTTTTGTCTATGTGCCTGTCAGGCAGGCAGGGTTATTTGATGTGTGAAAGGGGCTACCGCGAAGCTTGTGAGGGGTTCAATTAGAGAGGGTCAGAAGACACGCTCCCTAAAATTGCATTCACACCAAAACGGAACTCTGCTCTGAACGCTGCTGCGGACGCAAAAAGTTTTTGCCCAGCACTAAAAGGGGCAATTTTATTTCAATGAAAAAAAATTCAGAAACCAGCCCCTTTGTTTTACGATAAAAAATTTCGCGTCCAGCCAGCAGAAAGCCGCAGATTTCGGTTTTGGTGTGAACGCACCTTTAGAATGTGTACTGTAAACCCTTCATGTAATATGTTAAGTTATTTAAAGGTTATTTCTTAGCACTAGATGTATTCATTAACCTTTGCCAGACTTATGACGGTAAAGCAGTTGACACAAGGTCAGGGGAACCAGAAAGCCAAAAGGTTTAGTGATTCCTTGCCATATAATGATGTATTGTAACAAACATGAATCACCCACATGACAAGCATGAGATCCCTCACAGTTATCCTACTTGAGATATCATATTCATACAGTCAAACCTCTTTTAAGATTTTGTGACCCCAAATGACCTTTCACCTCCATTTAGGACAATAGGGACCGCCTACTGTACCTTAAATGACCATCTAAATGCTACATATGATCAATCCACAGGCCAAGTAAGTGATCATCTACTCAATATGGGCAATATACATGCTAGGTATGAGATCCCTCACAGTAACCCTTCTGGAGATATAGTGTTTACAAGATTTTGGTCGTTTGACCTTTGGTGACCCCAAATGACCTTTGACCTCCACCAAAATCAATAGGGATCATCTACTCAACATGGGCAATATACATGCTAAGTATGAGATCCCTCACATTTACCCTTCTGGAGATATCGTGTTTGCAAGGTCTTGACCTTTTGACCTCTGGTGACCCCAAATGACCTTTGACCTCCACCAAAAATAATAGGGATCATCTACTTAATATG
>WURT03119107.1:0-11827 GCA_009936505.3 Holothuria glaberrima
CACATAGTCATTATGCCTCTCTAGTGCAGGAGTCTTCAGTTTTTGAAGTTAGCACTCAACTGGATGAAGATGAAGAGACTGAATGGCCATGCTTGACAAATATAACATTTCTTAGTACCATCTTTTGACCTTTGGATTCTGCCAGCAAAGTTATGGAGGTATGCGGACTGAAGACCATTTGAGCAGGGAGCAGCTAGTTCCCTGATTCGAGAACCCTTCTTCACACTAACAATGTAACTTTGACTACTGGTCACCAGCTAACCTACTCAGGTGCTCCTTTATTAACAGAGACAGTGATGACAGTGGGAGCATGGATGCTCTAGGGTGTATTTTTCGTGGGTCTTCCTGTGCTAGGGAGACGTGTTGTTAAAGATGGCCAGGGTGTTGCCAAACTCTTAGTAGCAACTGTTTCTCATTAAGTCCGGCATATGTCCGCAAGTCTTTGCCTCTGCTAAATGTTCTGCATTGAAATTACGGGTTCTTTTACTGTACTTGCGCCTGCAGCGGGGTCTTCCACCTTTGGTGACTGACTGCTTAGGGTTGGCATGATAATTTTTGCTTCTTGCTGAGAAACCAACATAGCCATATGAATCTCTTTTTGGTACATAAATGAGGAGATGATTTTGAAAAGATTCAAGGTTGCTGGTATGCCTTAAGTTCTTGAAATACCTCAGTTTCTTCATGAAGCGTTTACTGGTCAGAAGTTTCCCTAAAGTTTTATGGGCTGCTGATCCTTTAGTCAACCAGGCCTTGTCATGTTGCTCATTTAGGTCTTCATGAGCACACGTAACAGGGAACCCAAATGCTCCTAGAGCCCATTCATGTTGGTAAACAATATGATGAAGCATACCCAAACGTGTTACTTTCATGGCTTTCTCATCTGCATTGCAAATTCTTGACGAGTACCAAAAATGATTCCTGATAGCTGGTATCCGATCTATCAAAACTGTATTTTCGTTTGATTTGGCCGCTTTCATTATCATTTTAGTCAAGGTTTTACTACCGTGCCATATGTCATTTTGGTGTTCTTTGCCCTCATACGTTGCGGCATTTTGCATTGGGGCAGCAATCCGAAGGTGACCATCCGTTACCACTTCTTTGACCTTGTTTCATTCTATGAGGTAGTTCATGCATCTTGTGAATCCTATCTTCTCCATATTTGAGCTCTTTTTAGCTGCTTCCTTGACATTTTCGATTTCTAAATGTAAAAACCCTACAAGAGCTTTCATCCATTATTGAGCAAGTGCTATATTTTGCACTCTGTCCGGAGAATCGTTTTGTGCATCACCTGATACTACTACCTCACTGTCCTTTAAAGAATTAAAAGGTGATTCTTGCATTTTTGCCCACGTCTCATTCACCACAGGAGGCACGTGCAACTTTTGCACCCTGAAAAATGAACTTCTTGTTATCCCCTTAATATTTGAACACTTAAAAAATGTTGTGTTTTTGTAAAGCTATTACCCGATACAACAGTCATGACAGGTTGATACTACGGAACCTGTGGACATGGCTTAATTGTTTATCCTCACTGAAAGCTTATTCGAGCTTAGTCAGGGTAACCCGAATTCGAGAGCATGCTTCATTTGAACTTTCATGCCCCTCGAGGTCAGGGCGTTCATGGTTAATCAACGATGATGTAGGCCTGAGGCTTTCGAACATGTATGGAGCCAATGTTGTCATCCTTTCATGTGTTAGACTTCTCGGTAAGGATTGTTTTTTAACGAAAACAGTGCGTTGTTTGTTAACAAGAGAAGCTGTTTCCATCCACATTTCCCATTGGCTTAAAATTTGCAATGATATGGATATTCATATAAGATGACCGTTCTTATCCTTGATTGGCCCTCCACGTTTTTTTTTTTTTTTTGGTAGGGGAGTGACTTTCTTCACGTTATGGGCCCTGACGTTAGGGGTAAGAGATAAGATCAAATGTAAACACGCTCCTCTACATCAAAGTTACCCTGACTAATTCGAGCTGAATCAGTTTGAGTCTGACTAACCGCAAGTTTTCAAACGCATGCTGTTTAGCTCTCGAGCCTACTCCCCCCTTCACTTATCTCGTTTCTTCAAACAGGTGACTAACGGAGGTAAAAAATAAGCTGCTTACTTTTGAAAGCAAGCGTTTGTTATCACCAGAATGATTTCAGTCAAAGGCCCCTGAAAGTCAAGTACAAATTGTATTCCAAATCCTGAGTTAGCTAACCTTCTCGGGCTATCATTGACAATTGTTCGTTGAATTGGACGACTCAGATTTCGAATTAATCTAAACAGGCTAAACAGTAGGCTACTAAAAAACAAGCAGTTTTAATTCTATCCTTCAGATTGTACGGTCCTTTTCTGAACAGCATTTTTGTTACCGTAGAATCACCCTTTATGTTACACCTCTGAATATAACCAGATAAGCCTGCTTAGATAGAACGACAAGCTGCCAGTTGCGTAATTGCTATATGAATGTTCTCAATGAACGTTATTATTCCATCCTATACTTTCAGCCCTGTTTACAGCGATAACTGAATGGGTTTTGTCAGCCTAGCTCACCAGTATTGTGGCCTTTTAGGCTGTTACGTCCCAAAGTTTGGTGCTGCAAAAGTTGCCATTAAATATCAACTCTCCCATTGAATAGAGTAAAAAAAATATCAAACATTATATAAAGTCGGCCGAGATTTAATTTAGTCTAAAATTACAATTGCCAAGGCCGTCATCTAACATGAAACGAGTGATTTGTAGAATTACGTTTTAAGGCACGGGCAACGTTCCTCTACTTATTAGCTCAAGGTAGGGCAGGGGTGTTTGTGTGAAAAACTGGGAGGATAAGATTGAAATTACTGTGGGAAAACTTGAATGTCACGGGAGCAGTGGTAAATAAAGGGGGTATCCTCTAGCCCTCGGCATTTCCACCTGTGTAATATCCAGGCCGGTAGTTAAACAAGGTATTGATATTAGAGGCGTGATAGCTTCTACAAAGCGATTTTTATAAGGGATGCTAGTATACTAAAGTGCCTTAAAGAAAATATTTAATAGGGATTGGCCACGTTTTTTGTAAAGGAGCGCTACTCTGCTACCTGGCTACGTGCTTAGAAATATCTCCTTAACCCCACCCCGGCCACTAAGACTTCGTGCCTAACCCCCTGCCAAAGTCAAGCTGCCCTCAAAATGAGTTATGACATTACTCAGAATTTTTAATCATTGAAACAGAGGCGGGTTGACTCTTCAATGACAAGTTGCCCTGGCTATGTGACGATCACCTTCCAGTCCACTCGGGTTTAGCGCCATTTGGGGTCAGTTTCTGAAAAAAAAAACATGGGTCTGTCACTGACCGTTAACTTTCTCCGAAGCCCTCTTAAACACTAGGCTACTCTTACATGATCATAACAGTGGCGGATTAGGGGGCGCACAAAGATATTATAAGCATAGATACCAAACTACTTTACCTACACTGTCACGGAAATTGACTCCTCATGGACACGCAAATATCGGGGCGGAAGAAAAGAATTGACATCGCGCTTTTCTATTCGGTGATTTGCGTACAATAATAGGCACGCATTACAGAAAATGCCATTTTTAGAATAGCGTCGTGGCTTGCGTGAACGTTGCATACGCGCAGATTCCGCAGAATACAATTTCCTGTGCATTTCTTATGGAATATTTGACCCACACTTCTGTGTGCTCGAAAAAAGAACGCGCTAGTTGCTTTTATGTTGTGAGCGCGTGAGAAATTGAAAGCGCATATAAAAGTGCGTCACTTGAAGACACCATAGAAACTGACCAATGAATGTCTATGAACTTGCAAAACCAGCCATTGTGGGTTCATGTTCCAGTGTATATATGTGGAGTGCTTCGATGAAGAAATAACTTGATCTCATTTAAGAGGAACTTTTTGAGGAGTGGTACTACTTAAACAAAGATATCCCGAAATGGCAAATATTAATACTTTTGTAAGACATTCATTTTTCAAATCGAGTGAACAGTGATCAGCACTTCCGCCCCGATATTTTGGCCTCCATGAGGAGTCAACGCGCCATTTTAAGTTTGGAGTCTATGCTTATAATGTTCTTGGGGGCGCAACAGATGCGCGCCCCTATTCACCGTCATGAGTGAAAAACAGTTGAGGCAAAAAAAAAAAAACAAAGAAAAGAAAATTAAGGATCCAGCAGGATTCAGGTCTTCCCCCTCCATTATCCGTCATGAAAAAAATGATGATCAGAACTATTTGCTTCAAAATGTGTCAAATATAGCTCACCATTGTACATCTCAACCCTCTTCCAAAAGCAAAAATTTTCTAAAGGGGGAGGGGAAACCCCTATACTTATTGACCAATACCTACGGACAGGGATCAATAAAACCCAGCGCCTCTATTGAAAATTCCTGGATACGTCCCTGCATGTATGTCTCTACCCAAATAGCAATAATTTGTAAACACATTTAATACCGCAACGGGACATGACATTGGGGTTCCAGAAAGTGATCATTAACTCTTGCAACCATACGTAATTTGGCACATTGCAGACCGGACCACTTAAAAGTTTAAAACCTTTTTACCTAGCCTAGTACCTACTGCAACTACTTTTTGCTATTGGTATAAATAACGTAAGAATTATTTACTAAAGAAAACAATTCAGGACCGAAAACATCGTTGTCACAAAATAACAATAGTTTACCTAGGTAAACACATTTTACTGAAAAAATACCCCAGACACCTATACACTTGCGTGAATCACCATCACCATCACCGTCACCATCACCATCACCATCACCATCACCATCATCATCATCATCATCAGCAGCAGCCAATACTCTCCGTTTTTGTCCTGTATCGGTATCAGTAACATTTATAGTAAATGCTGATGTTACCTAACTGACATTTATCGTCCTATATGTTATGAAAATGGTACGCTATTTGAGTATATTTGTATGCAAATTTCAATAGTAATAACCTCATAAAAATAAAAGGACACTTCACAGTAGTGCTTGGTGGCCTTTGGTTATATACAGAAGGCTTATTTCCCAAATGTGTCAGTTAATATTGAGAACTTAAATATCGGTATTGGTTATACAGGCTACTTGCTGTGTCGGCACAACACTAGTGTTGAGTTACATGTTGACTGACTGAAACTACGGTTCTGCAGTATGTAAGTTGATATTATTTAAAAATATTATGACTTTGAAAACTGTTTTGAAATATGGGGATGGTTCTCTTTCCAAGCAGATGTTGACTTGAACAACAGCTGACTACAGACGGTTTAATGAGAGAAGGAAAGGGAGAGATCGGTGTGGGCCTGATCCAGACAGAGGGTCAGCTGGGGCGTCATGTCCAGACATACATATTCTATTCTTATTTGCATATACTGGTACAGGCTAAGATATGTTTATGTATTTTAGCTGTGTTTAATTCTGTCTTTGCTATTTGTAATTTCAAATAGTGTTTAGGCTATGTAAAGCAAGGAATTTCACATACAAATGCCAATTCTATTATGAAGTCCAATTTTTACATTTGCATAGATTAATTAATATGTCTTGTCAAAGTTGAAAATGCATGCAGAATTATCTTCTAAAGACTGAATGGGCATCCCCATGCTCAGTACGATCAACTTCATGCCCCCTTTTTTAATTATCAAATTTACAAGATTTACTTTTTGCCTCTTGTTACCCCATGTTACCTTTGACATCCAAAAACAATAATGATCATCTACTCAATACGGACTACCCACGTATTAAATATGATTAAATTACGATTTTTACATGAAGTTAAACATAAAACTCGCACCACAAGGCATTCAAAGATGTTTCTAATAAAGTATTAATACTATTACAAGTGGGTAACCACTCTCCATTAGCTCTTCTGCTTTATAATAATGCATAAATTTTTCTGAGAGGGGTTGCATAATAAAAAGTTTAATGCATTTCCACCAAACCTGCCGGTAGTTCCAAAAGTTTCCCTGCCAAACCATGTTATGGAACAGCCCAACATTTCTCAATACAGTTGATGACTGCACATTGGTTGACATTCATTCTGCAAGATAACTGGGCCAATCGCTTCTGCGAAGGCTTGGTACGGGATCTTGGGGTGCAGGTCCATTTGAAGGAAACACAGCTGATTCACAAAAAACACTGTACTAGAACAAGTTGACAGAGTGGTCCATTCGTCTTGATTTTATTATTGATTTCTCTCCAAATCTGAACTCGACAAAATCACTATGAAATTAAAAAGGTCGGCCATAGATGATCAAGTATTTACAGTGACTACATGTTTTTTACGTTTTGAAGTCTAGAACACGAGTGACAAGTTTGCGGGGCTTGGGTTCCAGGCAATTGTACGTCTTATGGCTGTATAGGGAATCCTATGCAGTCCCCTGATTTGGACAAAGGTTGTGACGTAGTCTAAAATGCATGTTTATTGATACAAAATATTGTATGACCGACGAGGAGGCTTCAGAAAGTGAAATTGGCCACACCCAAGGAAATATTGGATACGGCTTCCACGTGGAACGAAGATGTGACGTGGGAACTAGACGTGACAGGAAACAGGAAGGGACCTGGGGATCTATGACAAAAGGAAGGAAGTATACCCGTAAACAATAAAATGGCTTCCACATCGATCCACAATGAAATGCCTACTTTACTACATGACAATTCAAACGATAAAGCTCCACTCTGCTTGGTCAACAATGCCTTGTACAGCACAGTCTTTATGTGTCAATTCATGCAGTATAGTATAACCTCTAGCACTTTAAACCCAGTACAGGCTAGGTAGGCCTACTGTGCCTCTGTCTTGGAGGTGTACTACAGTATAGACAGGTCATCTTTGTTTGAATTGGAGGAGGGGCTATGGGTTAACTAATTCTAATGTCTCAGTTGAGATTAGAGGGCCTTTAATATGAGAATACCAATTCATATAAAGTAAAATGTACAAACTAAACTTCTAATCTCTGAAACACAATTTGATGGGCTTCATATGGTCTATAATTTGAACAATCTCAGAGCTAACTCAAATAATAAGCACCAAAAGTGCCGTCTGAATCAAAATAATCACCACTTTACCTGAAAGTGGGTTCTGCACATCTTATTTTTATGTATTTTTCCTTAAAAGGGTTTTTTTCTTTTTTTTTTCAATTTTTGAACAGATGACCATCATATATTACCCAAGCAAATGAACTGGGGTGGCAATGAATTCTCACAAATTTGCTAATAACAGTGTAGCAACAGGTCAAATATAGGTAGAAACTAATGATAGACACCTATGTGATGTGTCCCCGAAGCAGATATAGTGTCCAATGAAGTGACCCTTAATCATCTAATGTGGGCTAAAATGATGAAACATTTAAATTAGTTGTAAAAAATCCTTTTCTGCATAGACATTATTTTCTGTTTGTTTTGGACAGAATTAAGTTTAAAGCTAAGAAAATAATTAGCGCTGGGCTATAAACTGAGTGGGCGCCACTTGGGGCCAGATTGGGAATCACTGCATATTCAAAAGAAACAAAAGTTAAAATCAATCATTGGACAATGTTGTTTAAGGTTCTTCTTGTTGATACTGAGAGTAATTCCTTTTTTAAACTGGGCTTAACTTGTCTAATGAATTTATTTAGCCCTATTTGGTCCCAACCGGGCCCAATCAGGCCCTAATTAGGCTAGCGTTTAACTTATTTCAAAACAATTTTACCACAATATTTTCATTGATTTATGACGTACTAGCATTTATTTATCTGTAATAAACATAAAAACAATAACATAGTGCATTAACTTAGCCTCAGCTAACGTTTTACTTGGGCTTGTATTGAACTATGGAATTTGCTGCCTAGGTGGGGCCCAACCAGGGCCCAATTAGGTTATTAAAAAAAAAATCAAAATGATTTAAGACAATATTTCTATCTATATAACAGAGCAGATCTGTATTAACCCTAAATGTTAAATCTGAATCAACTCGGAATTTACTTGAGCTTGAGTTACACTAATAATTATTAACTAAACTAAGATGACTTCCAGCTTTTTCCATACTGACAAGTACGAGCTTTACACACATACTTCAAGCAAATACTGTACTGTGCTTACTTGGACTGTTCATGTATTTGTGCAAAATAACTTCTCCTACTATGGAGCTATTACGTAATAGCTCCATGGTCATACTGCAAGGAAGTTTATTCATGCATATATGCAGCTTTGGAGTTAACCATGAACTCCTTTGTTATTGGACAAAGGTACCTCAGTGGGACAAAAGCTACCTATTCAAAATAGCCATCTTCCTGTGTATCACTGTGTGAGCACAATGTATAGAGAGTGCACTGTGTACCACAGACCAGAGACAGTACAAAGGAATAGTACCAACGGACACATTACAGCTATAGAAGCACACTCAACAACGTGTAAGGAGATATGTATGAAGCAGAACTCAACTTACATTTTCTGAAAGGTCTCAATCGAGATATCCAGCTGAAAGCAGTGGACAGTTTGTTTTCAATGAGTTTTTGAAACTTCATTTTACTATACTGTGCTTACTTATCTGGACTGTTCATGTATTTGTGCAGGCAACAGATTTTCTATCTTTTCGTTCTTTGGACCTTGGTTGCTCATCTCATTTGCAAAATATTCTGTATGTTTCTATATGTGATACTACAGGACCTGCTACCTCTTTTGGTGTGGACATTTTACAGTGGATAAATTTTTAATTTTGCAGCTCAGACCTGTAGAATACATTTAAGGGGGCATGAACTAATAAAGACCCACTTTTGGCCAAATCTGTTAGCCCAGTTAGGTCCTCATTAGTACTACCTGACAAAAGTAATTAGGCCCCAATTGGGAAGCCCAGTTTGGCCCCAATCGGTAGCCCAATTTGGCCCCATTTTGGGCCCAAATGGGTGTGTTTGCTGGGGCTGACCTGCTACGATGTATACGAGTCCGGTTTAAATTAGGAAACTGGAAAGGGTGATTATAACGTTAAAAGTTCAGGTTGAAGCGTCTGGCACTGAACTCCCACGAATTTGTAGCAAAAGGTCAAATATAGGTACAAACTAATGTTAGAAACCTATGTGATGTGTCCACGAAGCAGATATAGTGTCCAATGAAGTGACCCTTAATCTTCTCAGCAAAAACGGACCTTTGCCCACAAAAGTCTGTTACAAGTTGAACCAATGGGGGAGGGGTGGCGACACCACGGTCAAATCAGATATATTGCGAAAAGAAAATGATACATGTGGCTCTATTATCAATTCTGTACTGTACTGGCAACTGCAAGTTTTGCAAAGAACGCAACAAGAATCAGATGAAGAAACGGAAGGTGCTGTATTTTCCAGTAATTGTCATTCCATTGACTCCAGCAAAATTGTTCTTGTGTCGACTGTGAAAATTGTGATGACTGTCCAGGATGGACATTCAGACTGATGAACCATCGGTCGACAATAGCAGCAGTTATGATAATGCCAGAGCATTAAATCTACCTGATACTAATACAGCTGCAATTGGAATGATGCAAACTCCACAAAACTGGACAGTAATATTTCAACAACAAGTATGTAGGCTATGATCCCTTTGGAAGAACTGAGACACTTTGAAAGCAAACTTACATTTTAATTAGGACCCCCTTCCCCATGGCTAACTCCCTATATGCACTTGTTTTAGAGCCCTGCCAACTGCAGTATCCGAGAAGAAGAATTAGGCCTAGCCTACCTTATTTTTCAGGCAACAGCCTTCATCTCGGCTAGAGGCTAATTCTTAGTTGGGCCTAACTGTAAATGCATTAACAACTACTGTACTTGCCTATGGGAGTAACATAACAGTTAGAAGGCCCATAAGGCTTCTAATTAAGCAGGGCGAGCACCGAGCTAACTGAACACTTCTAGAAAAGGGCGTCTGAATCTCAGAAAATAGGCTATCTACCGGTGGCAGAAAAAGCAGGCCTAGTGACCAGTGACACTGAAGGCGAAAACATGAAACTACGATAAGCTTTACTCGAACGCATTGCTCACTTGATTATCTGCCTCCTATTCCATTGATTCAAACCCAAACAATTAAAATGGCCTATTCCAGGTCAACTGCTGTAAATTTTCCTGTATGGCACATGGTATCAATTACCGTACCGACTTCGTTGTTTCTCGCTGAATTGATAATCTTTATGCATTGTATGTACAGTCTAAAATACATGTTCAACGTTATACAACTGAAAAACACGCACACACATCTGTTCGCCATTCTGTTCGTGGAAAGATATGAATATTCAAAATTAAAATATTCATATTCAGTACCGCATGACAGATCTATGTATTATAATTTATCCCACATTTCGGGGATTCGCGAAATGAAAACTGCAAACTTTTTATAGACTGTATACCTAAGGTGTATTACGATTTCTGAGAGAGCGCTATCCTCGGGGAATTCGCTACAGAGTCTACTTAGCAGGCTAAGAATATTTTCAGCAGTTGTTTAAACAAGAGGGGTATCACATGAAAAGTCAACTTTTTCGCAACTAATTTTCCCAGCAGCTCTTAAATTTGTGGGATTTTTTTAGAAAAGTATGGGAATCATACATTCCCACTGCCTCATGCAAACATTGATGTAATTATTTTCCAAGCCAATCAATGTTCTTGTTTGGAAATTTTTTCGTCGTGATTTCTTCATGCCCTTAAAAACTGTGTAGATCAAATTTACCTAGGTACTCAACTTTCATGTAATGGCTTCACTGCTTCCTTCCATGTGAAATTCCCGTCATCCTCATCAGTTTCATTTTCATCAGGGCTGTCAATGGAATCGTCAACTGAAATGTTGAAAAACAAGAATGATGTTTATACTTTACTTGTACTTGAAGTCACTGCATATTCAACAATCCTACAATGATATGGTCTTTAATAATTAGCAAATTTGGTAACCCCACTTTATTCTTCATGACATGTATACTTAGAGGCCTCAATAGATCAACAAACCAAATTAACATAAATTTCGCAGACCCCTTTTCTTCAGGTGGAGGGCAAAATGGCCTGCTAAACAGTTGCATGACCTTGTGTGGGCAATAATTTTGGTTTAAGTTTTAAGCAAAATCATCAGTTCTAGAGAGGCAACACGTGAAGGTGGGACAAGGGCCCATGCCAACATCAGGGAGGACTTCTTCCACCCTATCAGATAAATTTTCCATTTTTCCTAGGAGCCTCAGTGGGTATGGTATTAATATGTTGTCCAGATGGTTACCACTTAGCCCAACGGTCAACTTCGTTAACTAGTTTATGGGAGGACTAACATGATTTTTAAATAAAAACCACAATTTTAAATTGTCTTTAATAAAAGCTAAAGTTCAAGTTTTCTCTAAAAATAACTGTTTATTTTAACATTTTCTCCATTTATAAAAGATCAACATTTGTCGCCTTTGCCATAGATTTCAGTTGCTTGTCCTCAATTAAAGAGTTTTGAACCATTATCTTGTTAATCCTGGCCCCACCTCTGATTATGTCCTGACCCCGTACTACAACACTGTAAAACAACTATTTATATACAGTAAAATGTTTGAACTCATGTTAGGTCAGCTTGTCCTGGGTAAAATGGCATTAGAATTCTGCTGCTGTAACCCTTGATAGGAGTAGGTGTCAACTCTGCAGTTCAATGAAAAATCAATGACAACTGGCGATGGAACCTCAAGTTTACAAAACAGACAGTTTCCGTCAAGGGGGGGGGGTGTCCTCCCTTTCCAGAAAAAAGAGGTAAAACCCCCGTTTTCATTTCCATAAGATATACTAATTTGTCAATATCTTGATTTCATACTTGAGGAGAGGTCACTTTTCAGCAGTGCTGAATGGCCTTTAAAATCTTTCAAATCGCACCTTACAGGGGTTATGAAACAAGCTGTTGT
>WURT03119118.1:0-11827 GCA_009936505.3 Holothuria glaberrima
TCTGCCATGTAACTAGTTAGGGCAATCTGAATTACGGCTGTTTGGTTCGCAGTACACAGTTTTATATGACGTAATCTGTTAGTGCACACGGCGAAAAGGCAAGCGGTGAGCTTGATGCAACGAACCTTTCGATATGACCCTTAAATATTAAAATTTTCCGAAGGAGTAAGAAGAGTAAAAAAATTGCATTGATTAACTTTAAAATTTTTCCAAAATGATGCACCAAATTGCAAGTTAGGACCCTAAAATATCAAAAAAAATTTCTAAAGAACTAAGAAATGTCAAAAATTTGCATTAATTTACCTTCAAATTTTTCCAAAATGATGCACCAAATTGCGTCTAAGGACCCTAGAATATCATAAAATTTCCAAAGGGGAGGGGGATACCACCTCCCCTCATACCCCTCCCACAGGACGGCGATCCGAAACAAGGTTCAGCCCCCACCCTCTAGTCTTGAACAGCTTCCTACGCCGGTGGTTATGGGCGGAAGGGAAAGTATACAGTAGGTACGGGAAGGTGATACTAGACCTCAATGTTAGGTATAGCAAAAGGACTGAAGGACTAAGAAGAGCTTTTTAGAATGCTTTTTTGTCGTAAGTGTATTATCAATAACCATCTATACCTATAATGGCTGCGCTCGGAGCGCAAGGTAAATATTTTTGAAAAATGTTTTAGGGAGACACGTTCTCTTAACTGTCCACATCATGCTACAACAAATTAGATCGAAAGATCTCATGTTGATTTAAGGCTCCTACATATGTTTGGGGATGGTATCCCTGTTTTTCTGAAAGTGTTTTGTTAAGAATAGTTCCATGTATTTCTTCCTTTATAACGGTCACGACCCGGAAGCCGTAACGCAAGCGCGACAAGCTTACAAAAACTTTTCATTAAATAAGATTTCCATGAGACACCTGCTTTCAGAATCTGCATCGAGGCACTTTCAACTGCCCATTTAACCTATGTTTCAATCAAAAAGCCAGTCTGTTTACCTAGTAATTCGTTAACAGCATTCAACTGTTGCTTCCTTGCTTCTCCGGGTACTGCTGTGAGAAGATATTCGTGATAAGAACAACATTGTTGTAAGGTTTAAAATGCACGGAGCGCGCGAAAATTTCGATTGTTTGCTAGGGAATTACGAAAATTCTAATAGTTTGAGAAACATTCGTGATTAAAAACTGTTACAATAGATCCACCACTCGGTCGAAAACACACCCCACTCTACCCCCTACATAAATCTGTAGTTGAAATGCCTTGGGAATCATTTTAAAATTTTCAGAATTTTTCATGAGGGGCATGCGTACCCCCATGCCCCCGTGTCGGCTCCACTGGTAAAAACTAGTTAAACTTAAACCTCATTACCGTGAAAATTAACGGCTGTAAAAAAGAGTTTTTTTCTTCCAAAACAGTAAAACGACATAACGCAGGATAAAGTATAATAATTCCGGTTATCCGTAACTGCTATAATATGTAAATAACAGCAATATGTAAATAACAGCACTAAAGCGACTAATCTTTCCCAAACAACAGTATTTGGGTTGAAAACCTTTAAAATCCTCACCAGAAAATTTTGGAAATATTATGAACACACAGAAACTGTGAACACTGGTCACATATATGAAGATGAACACTGAAGAATTCTGACATAGTCTGAAATAGGCACGAGTAAGTAATGTTGTTGCATGTCACGATTACACAAAATGTAGGAACGACAGAAAAAGACATTTTAAGTTATGAAATGTCATTTCTTCTTCATAAGGCAAGTTCAAAGTATCAATGATTTTGGGTTGATCTTAAACTGTAATAATTGGTAATTGACAGCTTTGAAGCGACTATTTAGTGGAATTTGACCCCAACTTTTTTAGTTAATTGTACCCCAACATTGCACCCTTTTCTTTTCTAGGTGTCACTATATAACACAATCGTGTTGGTGTGTCGTTAAATCGCATCTAACTAACTAACTAACGTGAAGCGACTAATCATTCCCAACAACAGTATTTTGAATATCTTTTAAAGCAAAACTTTGGAAACATTATAAACACACGAAAATGTTAACATTGGTCACAAAAATGGAGATGAATACTAATGAATACAGTTATATCTGAAAAAAAAAGACCCGAGTACGTAATGTTGATTTATGTCATGACTACATATAAAGTAGGAACCACTGACAGTAAACACAATTTACACTGTCCTAAACGAGATCAAGATAGTTTTAAAAACAACGACAAAATAACCTTTCACAAAGCTGTACATTCCCTAAGTCATAAAATAGTAAAAGTTGAAGTGAAGACTAGTACAGAAAGCCCCACTCCTTCCCCTCCTAAAAATGAAAATAAAATTGGGGCTCTTAAAGGGTCGACTCACGCAGGGACCAAAAAGAATAGTTTTTTAGGCAGGGTAGTTGACAATAGGTCTTTACACATGCTTAGAAGTTATTGCAAGATATGGTATGATAATTTATGATGTTCTCCAGTCTCCATGCGACAGACTCTGGAAACTGAAGATGCAAAGATTACTTCAAGTGGATGATCAAAACGTTGTTTTTTTAATTTTTTGTGAAATAATTTTTCAGATGTGTAAAAATTTCATACGTCATTGGTACTTAAAGTGTACATGTACATGTGTAGGCAGTAGATAATATAGTAAAACCATCTGACTGGCTGATGGTGACGGTAATTGAGTCACAAGTTAGCAGGCTTTATACGGTCAAAATCTAAAAAAAGGAAGTTTCAGATCATTCTGATTGAGTGATAGGATGAACTTGGTTAACTCAGTTAAGTGGCCCAAAACTGTTGTCTCTGCAAAAGTTATGTCAGAGTCTGTACTAGGCATGGTAATCACTCCCTTAACATTTGGAGATAAATCTCTATACAAAGCGCTGAGGGTCATTTTGTCTACGTCTTGGCCCATGTGGCTGGTAACTGGACGTCATGAGTTGATCACAAAGATGGGTTTTTATTAACTCTTAATGGGCAATTTCCTGCAAAAGGCCTTTGAATTTTCCACATTTGGGATTTTTATGTGCAAACATACCCAAAGAGTATATCTAATTATTCATCTGGATCATCTCGAAATTCTTTTAATGCACTCTCCAGTACATCCCACTCAAATGTGGACACGTATAGGGCATAAATAAATGCAGAATGTCTGCACTGCTGTGTGAGCTTAAAATGTATTCTTCCATGAATAAAGGTGCGATGATAATGGGAAAGTAGCCAGTATCCTCCAAATCTTCAACACAATTTCTTGCAATACTTTTCTACAAGTCACTGTCAAAATTATGTCGAATAACTGGAACCTTGTAAGCATCACCGTTACTGATCCTACAGAATATTGACCAAAACGCAGGAAAAACATCACCGATCCCCCTTCCCCTTTTTAAATATCTCCATTTGCTTCTACAATCCTGACATCCAGCTTTCTACCCATAGTTTCCTTTTAATGAGAAAACAGAAATAATAACTTCAAAGAGATTTGACCCCCTACCCACAATTTTTTTCTGTGTTTCACAGACTGGGATGGTATCATCATTATTATCATCAGGCTGTAAAATAATATGAAACTGAACAGTTGGTGTGTCACTTAGGCTGGAAACATAACCCTCAGGCTGCCTTTCACATGCTGTGTTTGGTGTTTCTTACTCGTAAGCAACACCATCATGGGACAAATCAATGGGATTGTCAACATCAGGTTGAACTTCAGCACCAACATCATGATTTGTAGATGCTGATGAAGCCCCAGCTTGTGATGCATCTAACTGAAAAGGGTCAACTAAGCAATAATCTAAGCTGTCATCCTCATCAAGTGAAGTATCACTTTTAATACCACTAGCACTACTCTGAGCCATTTGCAGTTTAATTGCAATGTAAAACCTTAGCAATGACAGCTTATGTTCATCAAAGATCTGAAATACTGTTTCATCAGGCGGAACCTGTTGTTTCGCAACATTAAGTTAACCAACTTTACAGTCACCAACACTTCCTTAACATGATACACCAGTGGAGAAATCAAATAAAGTCAGTCTTTGATTACATCCTCTTTTGTGACACTTATCGATACTGTAGTGAGGCGAGTACCACCACCATTTTGAACCCTTATTTACTTAAACATCATGTCAGAACGGTGAAGCCAGCCAATTTTAACTTTCCGATATCATTTTGCCGAATTTTTTTAATGCACAACATTTTGCTATGGCCATAATCATCATCATCACTTGATTCATGCTTCGCTCTTTTTGTTAGTTTTGTGGGTAACTTTTCAATTAGCTTGGCTTTCTCGCCCATTTTAGATGCATTACCAGAAGCAAAAGAATGGACTTCTGTTAATGGCAAACAGTGGCGTCTAATGAACAGTCTATCCTCAACAAATGGAAGATACCTCTTAAAGCTGGCCATCTGTCATCAGACAGACTGTAACCTCATCAAACTGAAAGGCAGAAGAATATATTTAAATACTAGATAAACTCAGTTAAAGTTTGAGTGAGATGATCTGGACCCTTAATATCCTTGCGTAAAAAACTTTAAAAACCAACAAAGATTTGTATTGTATTATAATATAGGTTGTTCTGAATTTAGCGTAATTACACCCACTTCAAGAAGTGTTAAAGTGTACGAGTTGCATCACTCACTTATAAAAAGTTTTTCATAGCTACATATCATAAAATTTTCTTAACGGATTTTGATATGCAAAATGAAATATACTATTTCTTTTCTTATTTCTTCTAATGTTTCTTCATTAATTCCACGTTCCTGGAGAACATTGAACAGAAATGTCCCATTACTGCGTCCTGCATCCCGCTGACTTGTGAAGAAGTACGTGATCGAGTTGGATACTAGATTACGTGTTAACTTAATCTGTATTACAGATTGAATATTCTAGTTGTTGCAGATTAAATAATTTGTACTTACAGATTAATTTTGTATAAATATAGATTTAATCTGTAATTACAGATGAATAACCTGTTATAACAGTTTTTTAATTTGTCAATACAGAAAAATAATATGTAATTACAAATTAGTAATCTGTAATAAAGTGAATGTCCTGACGTATTGACCACGATAAACGTAGTTGTCCTCCCTATTCTATTTTTTGTTGAGGTCGGAAGGTCCACTCTCGATTCGCTTGGTTGTTCTCTCATTTGCGGCAAGATTCAATGCCTAACATATTATTCTCTATCGATACGGCTTTTATAATTGCGCTTCATCAATGAAGATTTTGCAACATTTCAAATTTTGGTACCCTTGGAGCAATCCTGCAGGCTTTATTTATGTAAATTTTAAATCAGTACTACACTGCTAGGGAGAAGATTGATTTCGATGGAACGCTAAAGCGGACAAACATGCAGTACAAATTATTTAGTCCTTCGTCATTATGTAGGTACAAACATATTGTCACATAATGATATAAAGCTGCACAAGTCCTTATGCCACAGTCTTAACATCGCAACATAATAAACAAGAATAATTCACTGTCAAATAACGTCCGTCAAAACAGGCGTAATTCAAAAAGTAGACTGCTGCATGCTCCATCAATACTAAATTCCTGCACAAGTCCTTATGCCACAGTCTCAACATCGCAACGTAATAAACAAGAATAATTCATTGTCAAATAATGTCCGTCAAAACAGGCGTAATTCAAAAAGTAGACTGCTGCATGCTCCATCAATACTAAATTTCATTGCCATTTTCAGTGTAGTTGTTTTAATTGACAGGAGCACCAACACCATGAGGTAACTGCAAATGATATTTGCAGAAAAAACCTGCAGGAGGAAGTCTTTACATGACAGTTCGAATTGCCAAAAAACTAGATAGGAAACAAGATGTCATTACATGACAGTGTTATATGTTACATAATGCCTTTTTAACTATGTCTCTATGTTATTATTTGACAGTAAAATATTCTCGGTCATAATGTGGCGATATTGAGACCACTCAAGAGGCCACTGACATTTTAAATACGCATACCCCCTCAAAAATATCTTCCTTCTTCTATGTTATGACCAGTTGTAAAATCTCTCCGTTAGATGTGGTATAATAGGAAAGGCTTGGAGTGAATCACTTTTTATTTCAATTGCCGATTATAAAAAGTTGGCATTTAAAATATTTCGTCCGATCTCGTAGGCTTAATCGTCCCTGCATCATAGTGTTTTGTAGCTTGTTCACTGTCTTTTACTTTGTTTAGTGCGCCTCTGCAAAATACCATGTCGTCCAATCGATTAATTCTGTTTGTGTATGCCGATCATGCCCCGCTGCCCTGCCACCTTCCACCCAGATAATATTTCCTTAATATAACATTATGTAGAAGATTGCATTGCCGACATTGTATCCATCATCAGATTAATAAATGTTAACTAAGTAGCATACTAATGGATGAGCACTGAATAAGAAAAATCTCTTCCGGAATTTTTGAGCAATTTAAGTGTTGAAGCTACATACTCAATTTCTAAATTTATTCCTGATACCAAACGTTGTTAACTTGGGTATATTTTGGAGCACTAATAGGTCAAATGTAGGTATAATGGGAAGGTTAGGGGCGATTGTTTACTCTGTTTTATCGTTATCCAGTGACCCATGTTTGTGTGCAAAGTAAAATCAGCCAGCTTGAAGTGCTTGTTAGATCGTGATTATAAAGTACTGTTAGGAAATGTTGCCGAAGCCTTATTTAAAAAATTTAAATTGAGCACCCTTTACTTACATAATTATGGCAAGCTAGAGATGACACAATTTTTCTTTATTGAACATCATGACACGCTCCATTTCACAACCATTTTATGTTATTTACAAGCGGTTATCTTATGTTTCCCTCTTTATTAAATACATTATAATTTTTTTTATAGGGGGAGTGTGTATAGTAGTACGCGGTCATTATGTGAATTTAAAGCACTTTTTTTTATCAGTAGGTTACATCAGAACACGCGTAAATATTTCTGTTAAAGAGAAGTAGAATTTCGTCATATTGGCAACTATTAATTAGATAGTGTTTCAGCAACTGCTGGGCATCCCTCAGTTTTGTATAACTGTCGTTCTTCAACTGAGGCATTCAAGACTCCTCGGTGTAAAATATCCGATTGATACTCAATGAAAATCATCTTCTACAACAGAAAAGGTATAAGTGAGCCTATCTGTTGAATAGTTCCCAGTCACAATTCTAATGAAAGCTCTAGATTAAAAAAGCCTGCACATTAGCTGGCAAATAGTAATCTTAACAAACAGCTTCAATTAAGTGTATCCTTTCAGTGCTATATGCTATATCTGGTATGCTGTAAACCGTGAAATTATTCGTTCTTGTTATACCTGATGATGCAATCTGTGCTTTGAAAACATGTCGTACTGCTAGAGTGTTTTTGTCATTAAATGTGGTCAAATGTAGTCCCTGCTTGTGGGATGTCATATATTTTTATGTAATTTTTAACCGTTTCTAGTCAGACAATCTTTATTTGAATAAGTCGAAGAAACTGACCAAATAAAAGATATCTCCTACGAGTATCTTTTAATTTAACCTATTTTACACATACTCATAAAGCGGATACCGGGTAAACCAATCATTCCCTAAAAAGAATCTTCTATTTCTAAGCTATTTGTTTCAACTTGCAATTTCACCACCGTCTTCCTATGTGCAGCACAACATGGGTTTAATCCGTAAAAATTGGTAAGGCTTTCCGCCTACTGAACATTTTACTTTTTGCGTTATCATCTATTATAAATAATCGTATGCATGGTCTGCACTGAAAGATGGAAAAATTACTTCTTCAAAATCCAGTCACAGACTGTCAACACTCCCAACTAGTGAAGTGTTTTCCTGACATTCTCAATTGTCTTTATGGGCCTGGTATGCCTTGAAATCCCCTGTCAGTTTGGATCACAGGAAGCTTCAGTTGGTTTATTTTAGCTGACTGGACCTTACTGGTTCATAGATTGAACAGGCAAATCGTTGCAGGCAAGTGGCTAGCTATTAAAGGGCTGGATAGTTTATTGCTTGCTGTCAGGTTTACAATTATCACCCATGTCTAAGTGCTATTGAATGTTATTCTTCTTGATTAATGTTCATCGGGTTGGTTATAGGCAATCACAGTTATCAACCAATAACTTTGGTGGTTAGAAGCCCTGTCTCATAGAGGGATAATTTGCCAAATCTGTAATCACACCAATGCATTGGGTCAAACCGTTGACTGACGCATAGGTCAACCTAACTTTAATGTTCATACCAAAATGGAAGAAAAAAATAAATTTCCGTCACTAACGAATGACAAATTTCTCACATATAATCAGTTAAAAGCTTTGTCAAAGGCAGCACTATGTAAAATCGAATGCAAGTCAAATAAAAAATCATTTTGAAAAGGTGTCACATGTCACCCACACCAGCCCCAAAGTACGAAACAATCGTTAAATAGTAATAATTGCCAAACATAATATCCCTTTCAACCCGTACCAAGGAGAGTCCCTTTTTGCATCAAAACGACCTTTTGTAAACATATAAAAACATTTTTCCTTTACCTCTCTCGATGAACGGTACCATCGCACGTGGTGACAAAGAAGGATCCCTCAGGGTACCAGCTATCCAAGGTACCTGTTTCTATGGTGGCAGATTTGTGTGTTAGACTGAGAATTCCTGCACTACATATAGCGTTTGGAAGGCTAAATGTATTTATAACAAGCTTGTGGAGGTTGGCTTTGTAGAGAAATACAGGTATTATTGTTAATGAAGGATTCTTAAAGTAAAACATATTGCGTTTGCTCTCCCTATTACTTGGGATAAAGATTGACTTGATAGAGAATTTCTTGGACTACTTTACCTGGACAATTGTCACAAATACATCATGTATTGCTATAGTGCCATGGTTTTTGTCAAATTTTGTACACGGGTTAGCTTTAAGGAGAATTTCTTGGGTTACTTTTCATGGAGAACTGACGTAACATGCAAAAAAAGTTTCGCTTCATGGAAAACTTGTGGCAGTGTGGAAACATGTAAAGGGACCAACGTTCCCAATCCACGCCCCTTTATCCTGTACCACCTACCGTAGGTGTACGATTCAACGTGTAGGCCTGTTGTTGGTGTTACGAGAACAGCCAATATAAGTGCACGAGTACTACACGACCGCCGGGCGGGCAAGCAGTCATAGGATAAAATCTTACATTGTTAAAAGGGCAACATGGCAGATATTTAAAACTATTTGTCGAGCTTCTCTTCTGTACTTGTCTAGAATTTCTTAGAAGTTTGGAAGATATTTGTCGAGTTTCTCTTCTGTAATTGTCTAGAATTTCTTAGAAGTTTGGAAGAGTACACCCTTTAAGGCAACACTTCAAAATGAAGTTTTGATTCTAACTGAAACCAAGCATTCTGAGGTAAAGAAACTTAAAGTATGCTTTGTTATCAATGTTTATGGCTGCACGCATTGAGGAACGTTGGAATCAGAGAACCAATGGCCAGCTAGAATATACCGTACGCAATACTTGAGTACTGTTTCCAAAATAATTGTTTTTTTTTTAATTTTAGTAGTAGCAGGAGTAGTAAGAGTATGGCTGCTGGTCAGATAACCACTTCGAAAGATTTCCATTCCTCTCATCCTTTATTTTTTCCGAGATTAGATGCGCAGACTACACGAAAAGTTGGTCGCCCATTTGATCATTGCACGTGAATAGAACATAAGTGCATTTGCATAGAATACATAACTCTTGTATATGGAGTTATTCGCGTTGATGTTAATTATGAAAACCCTAAAAATCTACGTATAGAACAGAGAGAGAGAGAGAAATAAGATTTTAAATGGTAGAAACGCATCTAATAACAGGTATCCTTTTTTCTATTCTGCAAACGTTGTGGAGTGATCATTTGCGTGAAACTAAGACAGTTGTCTCATCTCAATGGCTACCGTTGCATTAAGCGTTTGGTGGGACTTAATTCTTGCCTGCCCAATGCTATCTTCCGTGAAGAGTAATGTCTACTTCCTTGCATCGTCACCTTAAAACAGTTTTGCTGTAAGTGAAACTTAGGTTTACATTACATGCGTGTTAAAAAAAAAAAAAAAAAGCAATCCATTTAATTGGACTGCTGTCGAAAACACTTTAGTTTTAATTGTTGCACACTTCAATACAATAAATTGATAAAAAGGACTTTAAATACCTTAGTACCTTTACATGCATTGAAGATAGTAAAATTTCCATTCTCGTCAGCTCAAACAAGTACTCAGACAATAAGAACAGATGTTTGTGATCTGATGTTTCGCTCAGCCACGTAGTCGTGATTTCCATTGTATATTACTATTTGTTCATTCAAGCACGTAAATTTCTGACTAGTCTTAAAAGAAAGGTCTTAGCTCAAATCGAGTTTTGATATACTAGAGGGGTACTTATTTTAAGCAATTTGGTGAAATTTCCATTGAAATCCGAGGTGTGGTTCTCAATATATCAGCAGATAAAGTTGTCGCATTTTCAACACAAAGTGAACTTGAAGCCAGCACATATGATGTCATGGCCTCACATTAATGAGCAGTCTTCTGTTTTTCTTTAAACTTTACAACCAATTTTCTCCTCAACAATCAAATGTTATTCAGAATGTGATTGCACGAGAGGCGTAAGAAAATTACAAATTTGATATTCACCACGGGGAAGTCCTATACCTATTAACTTAAAGGTCAACACAACAGACTGAAAAAACAAAGGAAACAAACTCTTCCTTGTCAATGTGAGAAAGTGATATGAGAGAGCTGCCAAGTGATATAACTCCCACTTGCCGCAAGCTCACTTTGGATCACAAATGTAGTATCTTCTTTTGCTAATATCTCGAGAAATGCATGTTCGATTTGAATGAAAGTTTCACTGAAATGCATAGATTTAGTTCCTCTTTCATATATGAAAAGTTAACTTTTGCTTAAACCCTTCCTTTAAGAAAATTCTTCTGAAATATTATCCATTAACTTTTAAGAACTATAAAATGTCCTACTTGGGTACCATGTTGTGATCAAATACGTTTATTTTTAAAATTTGGATTCTATGTAAGAGCTCCACATAGATTCCAAGTTATCAACCGAGCAAAGGCGTTCAGTAAAAAAGACCAACACGTCTACCAATCTACGAATTCCTTTGGTAGTTTCATATCACCCATCGGTACGCCCTATCATACGTGCCACATGCAAGAATTTAGAGACCCTTCGGCAAGACCCCTCGACCCAGGACCTTTTACTCTAATCTCCCATTACGGCCGTTAGAGTTGAAAAATATTTTTAACCATTTAGTTCGGGCTTCCCATCCACCACAGCCCACATAAAACACCCCCAGGAACATTCCCCTGTTATCGCGGTATATGCATTACATACCCTGTGGTTGGCAAAAAAAGCCCTCTTCAACATTTTGGATCCTACCGGTAACAGATTCACTGTTAACCAACACTTCACCTGTACTTCCACGAATGTGGTTTACATTCTAGTTTGTGGACGTTGTAACTGTCTGTATGTGGGAGAGACCAAACGTCGCCTCGCTGGCCGAGTAACTGAACACCTCAGGTCCATCAAACGAAACCCTCAAGGTTATCCGGTAGCCACACATTTTAATCCCCCATCACCGTGTTCGATAAAGGACCCTCATATAGCTATTTTCCACCGTGTTATATTTCCATTTTTACGACTATTGTCCATGCCTTTTTTGAAGGGTGCTTTCTCGATTTCTATTTCATTGTTGTTCAGTTGCATTTGTTGTCACCTGATGAAGGGTCTCTACCCCTAACGTCGTGGAATTTTCCGCAAATTTTAAGCACTTATTTACACCTTTATCGACCTACACATTTCTCTAGTGCTGCGCAGCATTTCGACCTTATATATATATATATGTATATA
>WURT03119129.1:0-11826 GCA_009936505.3 Holothuria glaberrima
GATAGAGTAGTGGGATAAGAAAGCCATATCTTTGTTGAGACCTGTAGTATGGGAATTAAGCTTTAAAATTAACTGTTCTTCTAATAGCTTTCTGCTATCTGTGTTTGGGAACTTGTCTTTGACGATAATGCAACAGAGATCTTTCAGAGAATGATTGTGGGTATTGAAGTGAGAAGCGACTGGAAAGCCGGGGGAATTATTTGCTATGTTTATGGTTGTTGAAACGGGTTCTGAACCGATTGGCGGACTCACCGACATAAGTGGCTATTCAAACAACAGTTAATTTTAAAGCTTAATTCCCATACGTAAAAAGATGCAATTTACGCGCTGCCACTTAGTTAGAAAAACATCGAGCCAGTCGGAATTTGAGACCTTCACACCCAAAAAACATATGACCCTAACTACGGCCTTGGGTGGATATATACTACTTTCACGACTTTTGATAGCTGTACCGCCCCTCCCCTTCAGAGGACCATGCGTAAAACCTATGCGTTGATGTGTCGTTAAACAGTACCCCACCAACCATCCCTCAGATCGTAACACTTTAAGAGCATAGCAAGAGTTTCTCGCAGTGGTATTTGCCAGCCGTGAACGAGCATGCGTCTTTCGCATTAGTGGAGAAGAGGAGGGAGCCTGTCCGGAGAAGCCCCTTGGCATTCCTGGGCTGCCTGGCAATTAGGAATGTATTACACCTATCGTGTTGGTGACACACGTCTTTAAAAATGGAATGCACATCAATGGCCCTTATTTCACTGTTTGGATCCATGATCTCTAACAGTGATCCATGCTGCGAAGAGTGGTTTCAGCCATTTGGGGACGTGATGAAAATAACATCTTGGAAGTAATTTCGTGGACTCCGTGTATTTCAGTTGGCAGATCATCTACGATGGTCATGTTAACTTTCGAATCCAAAGTCTTATTACAATAGGACAATGTCAGCCATCATAAGAGGGGAACAGGGAAGGGCCTGTAAGAAGACACCCCTCTTCAAAAAAACCAAAGGGCTTGGTTTGTGCTTAGTCATGCATCCCCCACCCACATTTCAATACGGATTGACGTTGGTAGTTGTAGGACAGTTTTGATAAGACTGAGGGCTCCTGACCCAAACCTTCTAATGAAAAAAAAGCAGTTAATGAAATGTTTCATCATTTTATTTCTTTGTTCCTCCAATATGTAAACAAAAGATTTCATCTCCATTCATTATGAAACCACATCATTATGGTAGATTAGTAAGTAAAACATAATCTTCCACCACTGGTGGGGGGGGGGGGCTGCTTGCAGAAAGAAAAAACTTCCAAAGAAACCATAAAAAAAAAATGCAAAATACTGTTCTGGTACCGTAAGGGTCAAGATTACGATGAAATGTACAAGTTCCTCCCATTCATCTTAATAAAGAATCACAAGGATTGCCTAAAAGTGTAAACAATATTTAGTAAATATGATTAATTCTATAGAACTGTGCACCTGATAAATAATTGTAAAATTTCAAGAATATCATGCATTTACTTTCAGCACTCATAGTGGAAATCTGAATGTAAGCAAGATTTATTAATCACTTTGCATATTCACTCTACCATGCAAGCGTGGCAATTTTTTCTCAATATTGGGGGACATGTCTCCCTGTCACCCTGGGATTGCCATCCATGCTACCAATACCATGCATGTTTACTTAATCATGCATATTCATTCTACCATGCATACATATTAACTCTACCAACAAAACAATGTGATGAGTTTCATTTTTACAGCTGTCTCCAATTTTAGAATTAATCAAATAGTATAGGTGGGTTGAGTATTATCCATGCAATACAATATGGCAGGTGGTCAAGGGAAACATTACAAATATGATCGAGGGTTACAATTTGGTGCAGTGATAAATTCCATTTAAATTTAATAGAAATATTTGGGCCACAAAGTAATGCTAGATGGACGATTATGTAATAATAGTACACAGCACATATTTGCTTCTCTAAATGGCTAATCATTGGAACCATGAGATGAACTGGTGCACAAGAGCTGAGCCTGAGATCTTGTCTTCATATACAATGGAGAGCACAAACTTTACTGTCAAATTCCCCTACCCCCAAAAATAAAGTACGTAAATAAATAAAAAAACATTAAACCAGGAAGTTAAAAGCCAGAGTGATTCCTTGATACTGACATGCAGGTCTAGTACAGACTGTGTTTTCAAATTGAGTGTTTCATAAATTACTATGTTTACAATTTTGGCACAGAATGTTTAGGATCCGTGGGCATAGATCTAATAAACTGATACCATATTTAAAACATGGGCAAAAAATCAACTTCTTCCCTATAAGTTTGGGCATAATGACCTAAAATGACCTTTGACCTCCACCAAAAATGAAAGAATATGTGCTTAGTACACATCACTTACATGCCACAAATCAGATCCATACAAATTTTGTTTCTTGAGATATCAGGTTATATACCCACTATTGGCTATACACATGCCAACTATGTCAGCCCTTCATGAAATTAAGTGTTTATGAGCAGTGTTCAAGGTTTGCACCATTTGACCTCCAATGACTCAAAATGACCTTTGAACAATATAAAAAAAAACCAGAAAGCCAAAACTGATTCCTTGCCTTTGTAAAATATGTTTTGTGAACTGTAGTTCGGAAATTGACAAGAGCCAAACAGACACAATACATTCACTCAACATGTGAACTACTTTTTTGTTCTGAGAAATTCTTTTCTTCCTTTGTACTGAAATCTTGTTTAGAATTTTTCTTGATACTGTGAGATCCCTGGAACAAGTGAGCATACATGCCAACTCGGCCCCATGCCAAGTCGCCCTATACCAACTCGCCCCCATGTCAACTTAACCCCATGCCAACTCGCCCCTATGACAACTCAGCACCATGCCAACTCGCCTCCATGCCCACTCGCCCTCATGCCAACTTGCCCTGTACCAACTGGCCCCTATGACAACTCAGCACCATGCCAACTCGCCCCTATGACAACTCAGCACCATGCCAACCATGCCAAGATATCACGATTACAGGTTTTTGGACTTTGATCTCTTGTGACCTCAAATGACCTTTGTCATCTGCCAAAAACAATAGGGTTCTTTCTCTCAACATGGCAAATCTACATACTAAATATGAAAAGTGTCGGTCATTCCTATCTCAAGATATCGTGATTACAATGTTTTCTGACTTTGACCTCTGGTGACCTTGAATGACCTTTGACCTCCGCCAAAAACAATAGGGTTCTTCCTTTTGACATGACAAATCTACATACCAAGTATGAAAAGTGTCTGTCATTCCTACCTTGAGATATCGCGATTACAAGCTGTGTCACAAACACACATACACACACACGACATCACCATCGCATAGATTCCTTCGGCCTTCGGCAAGGAATAAAAAAAACTTTTTCTCAGTAGAGGGCACCCACATGCAACTATGGGACTCATCAAAGTTTCAGTGCTTGAGATATTGTGTTTACAAAATTTGACCTTTTAAACTCAGATGACCCCACATGACTTTTGACCTATAACACAAATAATAGGGATCATGGAATAAATGCAGGCCATCCACATGCTAAGTATGAGATTTACCAAACTTTGCCTGCTGGAGATATCATGTTTATAAGGGTTTTAACTTTTAACCTCTGGTGAACCCAAATGATCTTCGACTCCACAAAAGCAATACAGATAATCTACTCAATATGAGCCGTCCACACACTAAGGATGAGATTCACCTAACCTTCCTTGCTTGCAATATGCATGCTAACAAGGTTTTAATCTTTTGCCCTCTGGTGACCCCAAATGACCTTTGACCTCCACCATAAACTATAGAGATCATCTTCTAAATATGGGCCATCAAGGTATTAATTATGAGATCCACTATTTACTCCATATGAGCTATTTACACTGCAAGTATGAGATTCACCTAATATCCCCTGCTTGAAATATCATGTTTACAAGGTATTACACCTCCTGACTTCTAGCAACTCTTAAGTGACATGAGACCTCCTCCTCCATTTAATATGGGCCATCAACATGCTAATTGTGAGATCCTTTGAAGAATTACCCTTACTGAGTAGAGTGTTTACAAGCAATTTCCAAGGTTTCCATCATTTAAACTCCATTGACCCCAAATGACCTTTGAGCTTTATGAAAAACAATTTATAGCTTCTTCTTTTCATGATAGAGCAAACACATGCTAAATAAATATCAGAAGAATCAAGGTTTCCCTGGTTGAGATATTTTGCTAATAAATTTTTGACGATTTAACCCCAGGTGACCTCAAGTAATTTGACATTCCCAAAAATAAGGATGATTGACTCAATGAGGGTATCCACATGCTAAGTATGAGATCCCTCAAGGATGCCCTTTTAAGATATTGAGATATTGGGTGTTTACGAGCAAAGTGTTATGTACATCCATATATGCACACATACACAAACATCACACAAAACCCTCACACAGATTCCTCTGCCTACAGCAAGGAATCAAAAAGGAACTCAAATGAAACAATTTGTGCCAAATTGCTGATAATAGATATCCATCCGATCTTCTTTCTAAATCCCTATGGCCAAAGAGATCAACAGATGTATCTACAATATGTTAAATTCTCTGGTTTTCTTATAAAATTGTACAATAAAAGTATGCTACTACCTTGGGCTGGTTAAACTAAGGCTGTCACAATGGAGGGGGGGGGGGTTGAGACTATTTCCCGTATGTTGGCTTTATTGAAGGTAATTAAAGTCATAGTGGTAAACACTTAGAGCCAATACAATCCAAAGGCCCAGTTCATTCCCCTAGCAGGGTCCAAGGGTCAGCCATCAGAATAATTCAGCACGAAGTTTGTGACCAATGTCAAATAGTGTGTTGGATTTGCTTCCCCAGCTTACTCGAGCTTCCAGCTTCGGTCACAATGGTCATGTGCAGTTGGGTGAAATAAACGAATGTTTTACCCTAAGTATTGGAGAAGTTGGTTCACAATAGCCGATGGCAGAGCCTGTACAGCTGCGAAGCAGAGCGAACTCCGGTACGTATGTACTACAAACGTCCACTTGTACGGTGGACGTTCATCGCTTCAAAACAATGCTCCTTTAGAAAATTCTCGAGGAATAACACTTGAGTGACTTTACTCATTCCTACATCAACCACTTTTCATAAGTCAGAAGTTTCATGTTTGCCCAACTGTATTTACATGCTCAGAAATTGTTCACGAATGCATGTTGTTTGTTTAGCTGCCATGTTTTCCCAAAGCATGAGGGGATACTTCCCCAAGTAACCAACTCATGGGGTCACTCACTTGGGCCTGGCACGAGAAAGCATGAATGCTGACGTCACAGGCTAATCGCGTCGCGCCAGACATGAGTTAGCTCGGGCGAGTAATGGAACACGCTAAAAATAATACTAGGTTCATATCATAAAAAAAAAGGTTAACAATTTTTTTGTAAGAAAAACTCAAAGTTTCCAGCTGGGCAAAGGCAAATGATAGATAACTTAACGGAATGAGTATATCCAAATAAAATTTGCACTAGATGAAACAATATGTAAAAAAATGTCCCTGCCTAAATATGGAAACTGAGAGAGGTAATTGTAGTGAGGTTACTCCTTGTAATAGATTATTTGTTTCATGTGTTTCTAGCCGCTAGGGCTCCAAGAATTTCAGTTGAAAATTCAAAATGTTTCTATCTTTAGAAAAAATGGAAAAAAGAGATAGCAGTACCTCATATAATACAGGAGGGAAGTATTCCAGGGACAGCTCTCTATTCTGACGTGTCTGTGTTCCGACGTCTCTTATGTTCCGACAAATCTCCATTAGGGTTAATGTTAGGCTGCACGGTTAGGCTATAGGGTTACGTTTGCCTGACGAAATCGGAACATCTAGACGTCGGAAGATAGAGGTGTAACCGTATTCCCATTAGTTTCAGAGAGTAGTATTATCTGTGCCAAAACATCAAAGGTGTCATTGCTATGAAGCTAGTTTGCTCCAAGCTGTTGCAAGCCATTCCTCTACTCAAAAGTTAGATAAATACTATTACTACCAATATTCACAAATCTCTCTGTATGAACAGACAACCTTAATCTGCCATATCAATTTTTCAGCCCTAATCTTTCAGCCTTTCTCAGTAATTCAAGTCTCATAAAAGTGTGATAGTTTCTACTGGATCTAAAACAATATCTTAATATTCATATTCCCTTGATAATCATGGTAGATTATTTAACAAGTGTATCCATATCCAAAAAAGACAGGTTAACATCCCATTGTTAGGAAATATAGAGAAACTGACATGACAGTCTGTTCATAATTCAAGTTATACCACATTCAGTAAAATCAAAGAGTAAGCAAACTTAATACCAGCATGGCCATTTACAGGACAATTGTTTGCAAGAAGAAGTGATGAACAGAAAGAAAAATAGACATGCAAGGTAAGAAACAAAAACCAAACCAAAGTAACTAGAAAAACAAGTTGCTAATTAAGAATTAGCCCTCTTAGTTGAGAAGATTGTACTAGTACAGTAACACAGAATCAGCAGTGCCGCACTAGCTTACAAAGGTACACCCCGTACTCCACAAATCTATGTCGTGTTTTCCATGTATAGACAAGAGTGCATCAAACAACAACTTGAACCTTTCTGCAGGCCCATAGCCAGACAAGGTACTGAAGGGGGGTGAAATGGCTTCCAGGGGGGCAAATTTTTTCAGGGGGTCAAATGTGTAAAAATGTATTAAGTCAATGGCAACTTGAAAACTTTCTAGGGGGAGGGTGAAAAAATTTTCAAGGGGGCTTCGCCCCCCTTGACCATTGGCCTGCCTTTCTGTCAGTTACAGATTTCATATCACTGAATGGTTACATCTGCATTATCTCTACAAGTGATTTACAACCAGACGGCCACTATTCTTCTGACACAACCACTATCCAGTAACATCAAATATATCCAATGCAAACTTGTACTTTAACATAGCCTATGTACAAATATAACATGAAGTTATGAACTAAGAAAAATTACTCCATCATGAAAACAATTGCTGGGCAAATACTGAAAAGTAAATGGTAGTTACATCATGCTAATCACTGTGTATAGAAATTGCCAAATCTAAATGTTTGGCATTCCAAACAGCCAAACTAGCAGCTCTTGTTGCAAGCAAGAAATGGGTGTCAACAAACAAAATAATTTTGATAAATTCTTCAACTAAATGTAAAAGGTTTTCATCAGAAACACCTTATCAAATTTCTTCCATCAACTTCAGCCACTGAAGAACTTACCTAGAATATTTCAGAAAAAAAATGAGAATATACTGACAAAACTTTCAAGGTATATTGAAATAGCTTTCCAATACAGGTGGGTCATGGTAGAAACGGTTCAGAGCACACAAAAATCTAATGGGAATTTAAAACAGTTCAAGGATGATAAAACCCAGAGAAGATGAAGAAAAACAATTAAAATGATTGGTAATTGGTTGAAGTGAATGTATGTCCTCGGTACTCAGTACTAACTGTGAAGACAGGTAAATTTAAAGGGATGAACCCTGGTAAGTCTATACAACATATCTATCTCCCCCCCTTTCATAACTCCACAAATTCACAGTTGTAACATAAACATAAAGTTAACATCTCAAATAAATGAACTGAAAGGCATAGCTCTAAATGATGGCTTCCCCATTGAAGGATCTGTGTCACGAGTAAAATGATGTAACTGGTGATGATATTTGTTATGAATAACTTATGCTCAAAGGGAGTGACTCTTTTACCGTTATAATCTTAAGGATTTTTAATGACTTTGGGTAAGCATAAATGGGCAGGGGTTTGGGGAAGGGTTCATGTTTCCAATATTCCTGGTGCCTTATCATAAGATTTTGTACTATTCCCTCTCCCCAAGTCTCAAAGGCTGATCTGGTAGTGTTACGGCCTATGTACAACAGATAATTTGCCACTACCTTACCACAAGAACCAATATTGAGACTTACTCCAGAATCAGTACACAAACAAGTACCCAACACACTACATATTATATGTCAACACCATCCCTCCCATAGATGCTCTTCCTGAAAACATAAGATCTTGCAACTCTAAAAATTTCTTGTTGAGCTTTAATAAAACTAAGATATTGTGTTTCAGTTACCTTACAATTTAAGAATGTCCACAATTAATCCACAAGAGCCACACATTCAAAGAACAAAAGAAAATACATCTCATAATCACAAAGAACATTCTCAGGTAGATGAAATAGGTACACAAAGACTGATCAATCTGCTTTATGTTGTATACACTGAAAACTTTAATCATACATGATCACTTTTTGAACAGCCCAATACTAGCAACAACTGATGGTTAGTTGTAGCCATAGTGATACAAATATAATATCTGATAAAATGAGAAAATAAACTACACAAAAACCAAAAAAAAGAATCCAATCTCTTACAACTTATTTGTAGTTATAAAATGTTGCCATTATATTTCATATTACAGGAATTAAAGAGAATGATATCAATGGTTTTCATATTTGATCCACTCTCTTCTGTTCCCCATTTTAGTCAGTTCTGCTACACTTTTTTATCCCCATACCCACAATGCAATTTTCAGTACTTGTGGGGGTAACTTTCATACATAGTTGCACAGACGGTTGAGATGGTGCAATGCGGTCCTTTAACATACATTTTTTCAAAAAGCTCTACAGTTACAATTTTTTTGTTTCATTCACCATAAAACCTTAAATCTTACTTTTTTTGTTTCACACCCACACCCACGAAACACCCGAGTAAAAGTAGGCACAGCATTAATTTGCACCTATGACTTTCTGGGTAAAACAGATACAGACACAGATTTACAAAATTTGCAGAAGAGTCTGGAAACTGTTGCCATAGGTAGTCAAGTCTGAAGGCCCTTACCCAAAGAACGTTCTTGGATTGACATTAAAAACTCAATGATTGTGGAAATAGCGAAGGTCCAGGCCCCCTGAATCTGCACCTGAGCTGATGTTTCATCACTACCTATGCTAAGCTAAATGAGAAGTCATATATTAAGCTGTCATAAGCAACTTTGACAACAAATACTTATGTCAGGCCTGTCTGACAATAAAAATTTACTGCAATTTTTTTAAGTTTCAAAATTTTCCCAAATTCACTTCCATTTTTTACATTTATTACACACTCTCAGGTCACAGCTATTAAACACATTTTCTTAATAATGCTCAATTACATGGAAATGCAAACGCTGTGAACAAAGTAATATCCTTACAACTAAGCTTCACACTTTATTTTCCGTAGGTGAATCACATTCACATATCATTTAAAAGAATCAACAAAATTGGATTTTACTTATCAGCCTCCTCTTTCCCCTTTCTTGACAGTTTTTTTCAACCTGTGATAGCAATCTTATACATCCCTTGATATGCAAATGAAGTTACCTCTTTCAGTGTTCATGACAACTAAGTTTTGAAGCACTAGAAACAAAATCTACGGATGGATAAACAAAAGTGCAGCTGTGTGAATTTTTTATCTTTAAAAATCCTATCTTTATATAATGTATTTACACTGAAATATAAAAATACCATGGCAAGCTGCTGTGAAAATACTTAGCCAAAATTTTCTCACTGAAAGATTTACAAAAGTACAAAAGTAATCCATTTTCAGAAAATGTTGATGTACAAAATAAGTTTCTTAATCTAAAAATACCCTTTCATGTTTTTCAGTACTTTAATCAGCAAGCAACCAAGAAGTACTACTGCACAGTAATTTTACACAAAGGGACACGAGTGAATGAGTAAGAGATGTATTTAAGGGCATTGGAAAAGTAAAGACAAGCATATGCAAAACGGTTCCCCATTTTTTATGCCAGTGTTTGGTTTAGCTTTTTATATGATAACATTTGATAAATCATACAATTACCTATTATCATTACCAGTGTCAGTGTTACTTGAAGCAACAGAGCTTAGAAAATTTCATTGCTGCATGAGGGATTGATAACCGAGTTGAAAGTAAACCAACTTTTCCATATCAGAGCAGTCTACAGATTTCCTGACTGATCTCCTAATATCAAAAAGAAAACAAATTCGACTTCAACTGATCAAGAAAAGACCAGATGGTTAAAATTTGCAATCCCTTGCAGTTTCACTCATAAAGTCATATCACTTAGAGATGTAAAAAATGTGCCCTTCAAAGCCTAAAATATTTTATTATTAATTTCTACCACTTAAACATTTTATATGTGATTAACACACCTTTAGAGAATGATAATGAAATATATAAGTAATGGAAATACTTTTTAAAATACCTCTGACGGACTGCATAAGGTTGCAGGTAGCCTATTGCAACAGAGAACGAGACTTTATACAGCCAACTAGTCCTTATATGTCATGAAGTAAGTCCTATATCCAATAAACTTTTTAAAACCTGAAATGAAGTATGCAGAAGACAAGGCTGATTTCAAGTATCATATAAGCAATCACTAAACCAGCTTGGATCAGTGACTTGCACCTTTTTAAAGTAGTTTTCCACTGTGCACTCTAGTACAATTATTCAACCATTACTTGGGATACAGCTGATCATTACTCTATTTGGTTCAATGAGCAGTCTATTTATGCAGCCATGATCATGTATGAATGGTGGCAGATCTTAAATGACATCCATGTGAAAGAATGATACTTCTTTCTGCAACTTAAGCTCTTTATTTCCATTTCTGTATCTGTTGTGATTCAGCACAGATAAAAATAAACTACACTACACGTTACAACAGTCTGATATCTCCAGAGACATGTCTACAAACCTTTTCCAATGCTCTTTCACTGCAATCTGTCCTCACTTTCTTACATGTTTTTCCATCTTTACCTTCACCTTCTACTATGCCGGGGGAGATATTCACATTTCTCTCATCTTCTTACAAGTTGAAAACTCAACAAATGAACTCTAACTACCATCTGCAGGTTCCTGCCCTCTTGTAATGACCACATTTTGTATTTCATTGCTATTCTGGTCAAGGCTCGACATGTCTTGCATTAATAGATGATGCAAATCTGCTTGTCTGGGCATTGCATTCTGTGCTTCAAGTGAGAGAAGAGGCTGTTTCCACAGAAACTGTCTCTGCCTGTAATCTCCATACTCACAGCTATCTGTAACTGTAGTTTCATCCAGAGATAATATCTCACTTGGAGGGGGGTCACCAACAGAAGTATCTGTTTCCTCTCTCACCCAATGGAGGTCATCTAGCAACCGCTGGATTTGCCCATTTCGTGGAGTTTTAAGAGGATTGTGGACGATTCCACCGAGGGGATCTTCAGGGTGAACTGTTCTCAAATCGCCTGGATCTAAATAAAACGAATAACGGATAGCTAAAAGTACTTTGACTGCAAAACAAGTGTTGTCCAGTAAAACACACCAAATCAAGCAATTTGAAATCATTATTTATGCTAATGTTTGCCCCAAGATATTGTAATGTTACTAGCCTTTAACTTGACCTCTGGTGACTTCAAACAACCCCAGAGATAGAGTGTCCACATACCAGGTATGAAAACCCTCAGCATTACCCTTCTTGAGACATTACATTTAAAGCATTTTTCAAGATTTTCACAGCTTAATAAATGACCTTTGACCTGAACAAGAGAAAAAAAAACAAGAAAGCCCAAAGGCTTAGTGAACCCCACCAAAACTTAGATAACAAACTAGAAAGCCAGAAGGCTTAGTGATTCCTTGCCATATGATATACTGTAACAAGATTGAGTCACCCACATGACAAGCATGCCATCCCACACAATTATCCTACTCGAGATATCATGTTAATAATTCAAAACCTTATGAAACCTGGTGACCTAAAATGATTTTTCCCCTCCCCTTAAAACAAAAGCTA
>WURT03119162.1:0-11826 GCA_009936505.3 Holothuria glaberrima
CTGGTGCCACATATGCTACCTTTTGTAAAATTTGTCTTAGAAAATTGACATATTTTTAGGAACTGAAATAAAATTGGGACAACAAAAGTAAAAGATGAAAGAGTGTGAAGCGCCGAAAAAAAACTTTTACGGGCATTTTGGTTGTTTGCCTTCTTTTACATAACAATTACCTATGTACGAATAACACTACATACGCCCTAAGTAGACCTAAAATATTGCAGCTTGCCCTTTCGTTTCATAATAGCCAGGAATAAAGGCCATACGTTTTTTTACTGACTCAGTAGATTTGAGGGTTTGGGGAGCTAGGATCACAAAGGTTGCACGAAATTTTGCAGTAATCCAAAGCATTCTGCTTCCTTCTTGATTGGACAACTATAGTACTAGCTAGTGCATATGAAGGATGTGGACGAAGTTCGCCGAAAAAATCTTTTTAAAGCCAGGCCATGCATTTGGTAACACTTTTGGGCACTTCATGATCTACAGAAGGAGTCGGAAAATCGAGCCTCTTTCGCAACCATAGGAATACAAAGTGTGCGAACCTTCAAGGTTGCAGCAAATGCGAACGAGCCCAACTTAATTCACGATTTGAGTAAATGGAAAACCAGCGCATACTACACCGCGCCTACTACCAGTGACGTAACCACGATTTTGCATGGATCGCAAGGGAGTGGGTCAGGGTGGGTGGGGATGCAATATGCTCTGTGATCGGCCACTTGGGGGACGGATTTAAGAGGAGGGGTTCCCACTCCCATTTATTTTTTTTTTCAAAATTTAGGTGTCCTTACATGCAATATGGTACTAAATATGCGCGCTATCTTTGAAGCAAAATATGGGTTCAAAACTTGAATAATTGAAGGTATTAAAAAAAATAAAATTATGCATCAGTATAGGGCGGGGAGGGGTTCGGGTTTAGCCCGAAGCTCACCCCTTAAATACGCCACTGTCTATACTACGCGACAGACTCCGACAGTGAAAACCAGTCGCTTGTCAGACTACGTCGATTACGTGTGTAATAAAATACTTTTCTCTACCTGACTGTCCGTCCCGACTGCGATCCGACCAGGCAGATACTACCACCTCCCTGATCCGACAGGCTTTTTCGCCAAATATTTGTATTCGTAGTGAAGTCAAGAGGAGTGGAGTGTCGTCGCAGGAAGGCCCTGGTAGTGTACAACTGTCATCGACCCAAATGCGACTCATCTTTTAATGAATCGGCAAATTAAGATGCCTTTGCAAAATCAGACGACGCTTCAATATGCTCTCCCCATGTGCGACTAATAAACAGAAGATAAAATTTTGAAAGTATCCACCTCGGCAGTGTGTGGAGGGTATGGTTAACCTCCAATCCGACTGTTACCCAACGCACCTTACCAATAATACCGAGAAATTCATCTCCGAGAAGCAGTAAGGCTGAGTTGCATCACATTCCAAAAGGCTTTTATTTCACAGTGTCGGACATACGGTAGTGTCTTTTTGATGGCAGACAATTATGCAATATGGCACTTCTATTTACCCGGCACAATGGAATTCTTCAAAAGACAAGCTTCCCGAATAGTGTATTATACTTATACTGACACAGAACTCTAATCTGTGATTACTTGTCGAACAATGTACAATGATTTCCTAACAAAGTTTACCTGCACAGTTCAATATGGGAAGGGTAAGGTCTCTGGTAAATCAGGGAGGTGATATTGGAATATCACCTCCCTGGGTAAATGTAGCCAAAGTAATACTTCCACCCGACGCTAATTCCCGTAAAGTAAAACGATGATCATAAAATTTCAGTTCCCAACATTTCTGAAGCCCCAAATTCAATTCAAGTCAAATTTATGTCACAAATGATTTAAAAAACAGTACATAAACAACATTAAATTGATATACATAACAAAGTAGCAAGAAATCATTTGAAGGACACAAACCTGTTAACTAGGCTAGTGACCTTAATAACAAAAATTAAAAGTAACATATAGGAAGCCTAGGAATACCGTCAGGACCACAATAGTTAAGCATGGATGAAGGGAAGAAAGGTATGTTAATTCAGTTTCAGTGCGCAATAAACAAGTTACTTATTAAGTATATAATGTAGTTATATAATAAAACAAAAGATTTTATTGTAACAAAGTCACAAAGTCAGTGAATTGCGAAATAAAGTGGCATTTTTCCCGACATGCGGCCAAATTTTCCGACAGACGACACTTGAAAATTTCTAGGGGGTGTAGCACCCCGCGGTAGTGACGCCCCTGACGTAGTCGAGTGGTCTTATAAAATCATACATGCCACTTTTGGGACGAAACAAATGTTTTTTTTCCATAATACGGAACCAGTACTATGCATAAATGTATCCTAATGCATAATGATTTTGATTTTGATTAGAGATTAGTGTCAACTGCCCCTAGCGCGATTAATTTGATTATGGACTGAAATACCATACTCAAAGAATAAGGCAAAACAAAAAAAAAAAAAAAAAAAAAAAACACAGAAAAAAAAACAATAGTGATATATATGAGCATGGATGAACACCGGCGAGATTCGCCTTCTATTTTCGATTAGTGCCCAGAGGTTAACGAGGCAGGGGTGTACTAATCGCTCCCACGTCCCCGGCCATCCGACGGACGTGAGTGTACCCCCAGTCTTTAGCCACTTTTTCAAAGGCTGGGAGGGGTGGAGGTCCCTTGCTCTGCACTACTGCTCAACAGCTGACAAGCGGACAACTTCCTGAATGGGACAACTTCCTGAAATTAAAATTCGCCAATTTAAACCCCCTCAACATCACTGTGAACAGGTATGCTAGGGAAATTTTGATCCCCAGAAAATTTCCGAGTGGATCAACCGGGATTTGATCCGGGGACCTCTAGTGTGCAAGGCAGTACACTCAACCACCAAGCCAACTCCACCCTCTAAGATCCTATGGGGACATGATCTCAGATAAGACTGAGTGTTTTCACTTAGCGTATAATCTCTCATTGTAGGATCCTTTTTGTCCAGCCTGATAATGTGGCCGGGGTAGCTTGATTTTTGAGTCCCTGGACTCCAGTCGACGAATGGGTCCAACTAGTACATTTTTTTACCCTAACGTACGTTAATCTTAGCCCTTCCCTCAGCATCTTTCATTTTTTCATGAATTTTATGTAAACTTTTAAAAACTATTCTCCCCATTCGTCCTGGGAAAAAATCGGCGGGGCTGCCGAGATGATACAGTGTTACTCTATTCAGCTCGAAGTTCTATACTGTGCCACAGTGATCATAATTAGGTGGGAATAATTGGACCAATGTCTTATTTTTCAATGTTCTTTTCATTTTAGACTTTGGGTAAACCTGGAATTTGCTGACTGCTTTAACGCCTGCTAAAAATACTGAAACACATTTTTGTGGTCCTTTCTTTCTCTCTTTTTTTTCTGTGAATTCACGTAAAAACTTTCGACCTTGAGAAATTGCTCAGACAATACAAGATGCAGACGACAATCGTCTGTCAGTTGCCAAGGATTATTATCGAATGACCTTTGAACCGTAAATAAGATCTCAACGCAACGAAGTGGTCTGCTGCCACGTAAGGTTTACACGATAGATCAGAGCTTGCTTGTCATACATAGAAAAAGCTACAGACTCTTTCCACTGATACCTTCATTCGTCTCCAGTGTGAAAACTTCGGAAGAGCAGCCAGAATTATGGGTGGGGCAAATAGCGTAGAAGTACCAGGTGGAGGAACTGAAGGTTATCATGTTCTCCGTGTAAGATAGAAATGTTTGTTCAGTTATCCCCGAAAGACAAACAATGGTAGGCTAGTAAAGCCTAATGTTATAACTAACAGGCCTACCGTCTGTAGTGTAACTTGTTCTTCCGAGTTAGCCTAGCCAAAGCCTCTAGTCTAAGGCCTACATCGTGTACAACTTACGACTAGCCTAAGGACCAGAGGTAACTGTTAATCACTTAACTGCTCGCTTGTCCCAACCCTGACAGTAAAATTAACTTCTAGCCCCTCCCCAATTTAAGCCAAACCTGTCTAACATAACATAACAAGTTAGGGCAAATGAGGGCAATACTCTGTAGCCCCATAAGATGCCCTGTAATCCAGACCCCAAACAAAACCCAAACCAGCCTAATACCTGACAAAGCCCAGCACAATCAGGTTCTGCCACAGTCACAATAAAACTTGTCAATGTTAATCTTGAAGCAATTGTCTGAGGTGGAGTTGACAACCCACTCAGGCAGACTGTTCCATTCATTGACCACTCTATGAGAGAAACTGAACTTTCTAATGTCGAGCCTAGCAAAACATTTCACCAGTTTCTTACAATGGCCTTGAACACGGGAATTAGCACAAACCATTAAGTAGTCACAATTAGAGAATTCTTACCAGAGAGAAACTTGAAAACTTGCAGCATACCCCCCAAATCCCTTAGGCTAGTACATCTCTATATTAACCTGTATTCACCTGTGTGCCACCTAAGCAGGTGGCTGATGAGGAAGTCAAAGACTCATGTAATGACCCATTAGTCGGCACAAATGATCTTTGGAGAGGAAGGACTTAAAGGTGTTGAAGGACTTGCAGACAACTGCTTCAGACGGCAACTGATTCCAGGCATTTATGACACTTTGTGTAAAAAGTACTTCCTTGTATTCAATCTACAGTAACCCTTATATAACATGTGGCTGTGCCCTCTGGTGAATTCATACCTCATTTTCAAAAGACAACCAGATTCTGTCCTCAAAACCTTTAATAATTCTATAAGTTTCAATAAGGTCAGCCCTAAACCTTCTCATTTCTAAAGATATAAGTCCAAGATCATCAAGTCTTTGCTCATATGACAAATGCTGTATACCTGGTATCATACCAGTAAACCTCCTCTGAAACTTTTCAGTCAATTTAACATCCTGCCTTAAATGCGGTTTCCATACAGTACAGGACTACAATACTCTAAGACAGGACGAACTAAGGACGTATACAGTGGCAACAGGATCTCTCCTTAAATGTCAGAGTTCTACTCAAAATGCCAAGCGTTTTGTTCGCTTTCTTGACTATCTCTGAAATATGTTTACTTGGTTGCAAGGACTTAAGAGGACCTCTAAGAGTAAGACAACACCACAGTAGCCTGCACTGAATTTAAATTGTTGGCAGTATGATTGAAGTAGAAACAGTTAAATTTTGCTAATTAAAACTGGGTCAATAAGTGTAAAATTGTAATTTGTGAGAAAAATTGTTGCAGACGTTACATTCAATACCGTTAGAAATTTGTAGTGTCTGTAACTTTTTGGATTTTGTCTAGCCTAGTCTTTTTGTGTCTCAAATTAAACTTATTTAATTCTAATGATTCATATTTTGAGCTTGTTCATGATGGGTTATGATAAGAGCCAGGAATTGTGAAATTATATTCATTTGAACTACCCTAACCAGCATTACAGATGTTACATGTACTGTAACATCTGTAACAGCAGTCAGTGTGTGCTTGTCTAATAAAGGAATTGCTTTTTACAATATTGTTGCTTATGTTTGTATAGGCCTAATGTGTACTTATACCAACTTCAGTAGAGTAAGAAATAGAAGAAGTATGTCAAAAGTTGAAAAAAGTCATGTCAAGATGTGTAACGTCCATAATACTTGTTATCAACACCCTGGTCAACACCTTTGGCCATGACTTATGAAATCATTTTACCAGGGCGGAATGTAAAGTGGCAATGGCTGCTGTTTAGCTTGAGGCCTATGCTGCGAATGTCTAGGGGTGATGTTGACCATCCAGAATGAAGCCGTATTGTTTGAATCAATGTCAGTCATGTTGCAGTTATCAATTGTATTTAGAGCTCTAGGGCTCTTCCTAAACATGTTTGGACAAATAGTTGCCAGCAACTTCCTGGTTTGGGGGATACTGTACCTTACTCCCTATAATTGGGAAAACGACTGAGTGTAGGCTTACTGTACAAGTCATTGCTAACCAATCCAAGTGAAGTTGTATTGTTTGAATCACTGTCAATCAAAGTGCAGTTATCAATTGTATTTAGAACTCTAGAGCTGTTCCTGCAGTAAATATGTTTGGGTAGAGAGTTGCTACAGTAGCAACTTCTTGATTTGGGGAAATGCCATATCCCCTTTAAACCTAAAATTACTGCAGGCCTACCGTACAGTTTATACCTTTTCGGGTCAGCATACTTTAGTCTATGCCCATACTGGAAAATTTGTCATGCAGCCGCAAGATCTGCCTTGTGCAGCATGCTTACACGATTTGTTACCTGGCAGTGCAAAACACTGCAAGAGAACATATCACATAAATCAATTATATTGTACTCTTCCCTGTGTAAGGGTCCCCCCTCTCATACAGGGAATGTAGTATGTACCAAACTACTTGTCCTACATACTACACATACTACATCGTAGGCCTACTGCACTCAGCCAGTAACTTCTTGGGATGTGGTAGGTAATGTACAGTACTTTACAAACATTTCACCATCCCGAACTGTGCAGATATTTGTGAAATTGAGTCATCACCCTCACCCCCCCCCCCAAAAAAAAAATTAAAATCAAAGACTCTTGCCAATGTAAAGAGGAAACTCCAGTCTGGGTCTGCACCAGACCAGAATTGTGAAGTACAAGTGGGATATCTCTCAGTATTAATGTGAATACGAGCACTGTTCTAGTGCAAGTCTTTTTCATGAGCACGAGTACAACATTTTACATTAGCTCTAGTGCATATCCCCTAAAACCAGTGAGTATGAGCATAAATCCATTCTCAAGAGTATGAAAGGGGAAGCTGCAGTAATGAGGCTACTCTAAAAAGAAAACTATTAAATTCTTTGTCCTTGCAAACACAAAAGAAAATTCTTCATATGTACACAGGGTTGGAAATTGGCGGTCCGCTCCTCCGCCAGTGTACTAAAAATAAACCACAGCATACTAAAACCACTTCCTTGCATTCCCACAGTACACGAGTGGCGTACCAAAACATAAAACGTGATGACCCCACATGCCAAGTTTCAATGCATGTAAAAATATTTGCCAGAAATAAAATGTGTCTTCCTTGCGCATTTTCTACAGAGGCCACTGAATAAGAGTAGTCATAAACCACTGACATATATATTACAGACGGCAAGTATTTGCATGAGTCTGGTTGTGATCATGAAGCTGCAAGAGAAGTCTGATGTACGACGAACAATCTTAAAATGAGGAGCACACTACACACATTGTACATACCAGTAATATGTCAGATCATACTGTATCTAGTGCGTGTCATTCATGTGCTGATTAGTATACAGTATGTACAGTATGCATGCAACGACGTGTCTGAGGTAACAAATTCCTGTCTATTGAAAGTACAATCCTCAGAATCTTGACCAAAATACAGTATTACCATTTCAATTTAAAAGGGCTTGAAAAATTATGAAAACCATCAATATTGCAGCTGTGAGATTTTCTGGAATCAGTTACTTTGTGCACAGTGTTGACTCCCAAAGAGGAAAGATTTTGGTTCCCAAAGTCATAGTGCGATCGTACAAACCAGCTGCAGTTAATTTTTCATACAGTGTGTACTGTAGACAGTATGTCTAAATTGAGCACACATAACGTCAAAATTCAAAGATACAAAATATCCCTACTGGTCAAGAATCTCCAAAACAATACACCGACATACATGTGCAAAACACCCTCAAATGAAAATGTGAAATATATAATTTGCAAGTTTCATTTAGCTTTTTTTCTATACAGGGCAACTTTCTTCAGGTGTGCTTAAAACTTTTGCCATTGCCTAACGTTTTATACATCGAGCCTAACCTAGACATGTATTTTTTACTTGATATACTCTACAAATTAAGGCCTGCACTTACACTGAGCTGGAGGGCCCATTAATCTTTGAATAATTTTTGTGGCAAAGTGGTAATAAATGTTGCATTTGTTCTTTAACACTGTGCTATGCCTGGAAAGTCTTATTTTATGGATAGGATGACATCATTGTTTGTCTAAATTCCTCACATTACTTTTGTAGTTCTTGACTAAATTGGCCATAACACTGTTACGAGACTCTGTTAATAAGGTAACTTTGCCCTAGCAAATACCTGGGCAAGTTTGAATGTAAGGTAGACTCCCCTGATGAATGGATTTATCAGTGATTGTAGTCAAAGGTCACGTACAGTAAGGGTCACTTGAGGTAATTTTATAAATGAGCAAAAAAGTGCTTTGCCTCCAACAGATTCAGAGAGAGTCTTACATCTAGGTGTTTAGCTACAGTACTCATGATGCAACTTTGGTTGAAAGTTCCTGTCGATATTGAAATTAATTTCTCCTGATTCTAGCCTCTGACTTTGAGCAGGGTACCGTACTGTACCTTATAAGACCACATACTCATTGGGCATATAAACACAAATAGAGAACAGTGCAAAGCAAATTGCAAGAACCTGAACACGAAGGAGGCTTACATTAACTAACGTTACAGCACACTGTCTGATCGGAACTTACAGGGTGATTTTGTCAAGGTTACAGATGCCAGTTTTCAGAGCAGTTGTTTAGGCAAGGTCAATGGTGTCCTTGATGTAGCATAGAAAGTACCAGGGGAAAGATGCTCACGTCACTCTACAAAACCCATACACAAATTGTCCCATCAAAAGGAAACTATCAGTCATGTAATGTTAATGGATCATATGAATTATATCCTCTTTCCCCTACTTCATACCAGAACAATTTTACTGTAGTATCATATCAGCCCTAAGCTGATGTTTTGTTGTCATGGCTAATGAAATTTTTTTTTTTTTCTATTTTAAAAGGTGATTGTATTGTTCTTTTTCTGTCTTTCTTCTAAATTCATACAGGTGCAAGAAAATTCTCCTGGCCATAAAGCTGGATTGGAAGCATTCTTTGATTTTATAATAGCTATTGGGAATACGAGATTGGTAAGTTAGATCATGTAGAAAGGCATCACTGATATAGCATTCTTCGGTGACCTGCAGAGTTGCCCTGACCTCAAAAGTGTAACACTCAATTTTGTCAAGTTTTAAAAGTACAAGAGTTTTTAGTCTAGCAATTGCAGAGCAGTACTATACTCATTATTATACATTTGGTGCACATTTCAACATTTGAAAAACAGTGTTACAATGTATACACTTTTTTCAACTACAGTACTGTAGCATGCATAACCTTAAGACATAATGAAAGTTAAAACTCTTTTCAAATGAGTATGAAGTTTGCAACAATTAGTTGGAAATTTGCACAGTTGTATGTAATAACTGTTCAGTCAGTACAGTAGTTATAAATATCTCACAGTAAAGCATCTATTCCATTCAGTAGAAAACCTGTGAATGGAAGTGTAAGACCATACAACATCTTTTACAGTTAAAGCACTGTGCATTACTGAAGTTGTACAATGCATGGAAAGTAATAGGTATTACAGGGGAGGGGGGGGGGAACTGTACAGTAGCTGTGCACAAAAATTTTTATGCTTCTGCCAGTGGCAGCCACAGTAGTACCCCTCCTAATGCTGCCGTGTTACAGCATGTGTTTAAGCCAAATGCATATTTTCCTTCATTCGTTGTGCACTTTGTGCTTTTAATTCATCCTTGATTACAGTCATATAAAATCATTCAGCTGTCAAACACTGTACTGGTACCAGGTAGAGACACTGTCATTTCCTTACAAAAATCATTACTGTATGTACTATCCTTATTAATGGGGTTAGTCCATTATCCAGTGCATAAGATTGTGAGACAGGCAGATGTAGAAATATTTGTCATACAGTTGGCATGATGGTTAAGTAGAGGTATGGATGTAATAAGTGAATTTTTCTGCATTCTGGTCAGAAACTTTACTCAGCTACATAAAATAAAGGTGGAGACGCATGTTTGTATCATGTCCATGTATGTAAGAATAGAATTGTTCATTTTCTTCCTTCATTTTAGGATAGAGATGATGATACTTTCAAAAGGCTCTTAAAAGAACATGAAGAGAGACCCTTGAAGATGTTAGTGTACAGCAGTAAGTCACTGAAAACAAGGGAAATCACCCTAACCCCTAACAGTCGATGGGGAGGCCAAGGACTTCTTGGTGTGAGCATTCGATTCTGCTCATTTGAAGGAGCCAATGAAAATGTTTGGCATGTCTTGGTAAGTTCTTCCAGCTCAGATTTTTCAATTTTGTGGATCTTTTTGTCTTGTAAGAAAGGTCCCCAAGCTCATTTTTTTTTTGTTTTCAGGAGGGAATTATACACTTTTTCATTCCTTCCAGAAGGGAGAAGGTACCTATGTGATGGTGATGTAGTACATGTGTGGCTCTATGGGTGTGTACACATTTAATGTGGTATCTCAAGGAGAGTTAAAGAGGGGGGAGGGGGTGGGATCTTCTACTTGGCATATGGATACCCCATATTGAGTGGATAATCTCTGTTTGTTTTGGTGAAGGTCAGAGGTTACCTGACCCCTCTTATACTTGGCATATGGATACCCCATATTGAGTAGATAATCTCTTTTTTTTTTTTTGGAGGTCAGAGGTTACCTGGGGGTCTCCAGAGGTCAAACTTTAAAAGCCTTAAAAATGCTTCTGAAAGTGGTATCCCCAAGGAGCAAACTTCAATAAATCCCATACTGAGCATGAGGAAAACCCATATTATGTAGATTACAGTAGGGTACACATATTTAGGCCCAGCATATGCCCAGGGCCTATGCCTTATTGTGGGGGTGCATATTTGCCACCTATAAGGTGGACAATAGGTGACAATTTGGGTCTGGAAAAACTATTGAAAGGTCTGGAATTTCATTCACCAAAAAGTGTGGGAACCCTGTTATATGTAGTTTGTGAGCACCCAGTATTGAGGAGATGGTATCCATAAGTTTTGGTGGAGATCAATGATTATTTGAGGTTACCAGAGGTCAAACCATAAAAACCTTGTAAACCTGATACGTTAAGGAGGAAACTTTTGTATGAATCCCATACTTGCTTGTGGGTACCCCATATGAATTATTCTTATGTTTTTGGTGGAGGTCATATGTCAACTGCAGTCACCATAGGTCAAGCATTGTAAATCTTGTAACCATGATTTGTCATGTATGTTATATGTATGGGTCATTTTTGTGTCCAACATTTAAAGCAAGAAGGTGATTTATGCCATGAAAACATGATATCGGGTTATGTCAGATCTACGCTCATGGATCTTAAACTTTACAGTATATGCCTAATAACTTCACAGTGAAACTTTTTCAAATGAAAGAACTGAAACTATATACAGAAGTGGCAAGAAATCTCTTAACCTTTTGGCTTTCTGGTTGTCATCTAAGATAAACTCTATAAAGAACATGTGAACTTTGAATTTTGTTTCTGTTCATGTAGAAAATACCAGTGTAATTCCTTCTTTATCCCACAGGATGTACAACCTAATTCTCCTGCTGCTGTTGCAGGATTTAGATCAAATACAGATTATATTATTGGAGCTGAATCAACCCTTCATGATGTAAGTATAGGGTCTTTTTGATTCCTTGCTGAAGGCAGGCAAGGAATCTGTGTGATGGTGATGTCGTGTGTGTGTGTATATGTGTGTGTGTGTGTGTGTATGTGTGTGTGTATGTGACGCCTAGCTTGTAAACAGGATATCTCAAGTTAGCAATGACTGACACTTTTCATATTTAGTGTGTAGATTTGTCATGTTGAGAGGAAGAACCCTATTGTTTTTAATGAAGGTCAAAGGTCATCTGAGGTCACCAGAGGTAAAAAACCGAAAACCTTGTAAACACGATATCTCGAGATAGGAATGACCCGCACTTTTCATATTTGGTACATAGATTTTTCATGTTAAGAAGGAGAACCCTATTGTTTTTGGTGGAGGTCAAAGGTCATTTGAGGTCACCGGAGGTTAAACTGCGAAA